>JAVTVY010021112.1:0-79722 GCA_036873755.1 Hanleya hanleyi | reverse complement strand
TTTCGTTTCCTATAATCGTTTGAAACGCGTTTGGAACGCGGTTACATTTAGTTCCTTTCACATTTCGTTAGGTCAAACTGAACGAAAACAACCGGACACCGAACGCTTTTACCCCTGTATTACCCATGTTGACGGTTGAAAGTCGACTGTGCACGTCTTTTGGAATACACTTGATTTTATAAACAGTAACGTCCGTCAACGCCGAGCTCGACGTTTCCACGCCCTGATGAAATAGCTCAGAAATTTTTTTCTAGATATTCCATGGAATTGCCACTAATACATCGAAATGCGGGGACGCCAGTCAACGCCCGTCGTTACACCTTAACGTCCGTCTCAACACCTTAACGTCCCATCCTAACGCCTTATGCATTGTCGATCATCCATGGACGTACATCATCATGTTGGTGGTTGAAGAAGATAATTTCCGTCTCCATAAATGTTTGAAATGCCTCATGCAGGGTCAGAAAATTCTGGGAGCGGGTAGTTGTGTTGGTATCCTCTGGGTACTATCTGTTTCTTATGCAGCAGAAGACATACCCGCGTCACCCAATGGATGTCATCTATGAACGTGATAAGATGATAACGCATGCGTTGGTGCTGAGCGGTCTTGGTGATCCCACTTTGAGATGTATCAATAATAGCATCGACTTGAACGTTGGCTCGACGTAGCGCTTCGGCTAGAATATTATCCTCGTGGTCGGGTTCAAAGTTTACACCAGGCAACATGGACTCTGTAGTGCTCATGATGACATGAGGAAGATGGAGCCGTGTGGGCTATTTATAGTGGGACGCTTTTGGCCTTAATGATGCGTTCAAACAGGTGCTTCTTTGTGTCATTGCTATGGAATACGCCGCTTTCCAGTTCATGCCCGATGTTTTCAACATAGACGCTGTTCGTTCGATTTCCATACAGACCGGGTCCTTATCCAACAATTTCATACGGGTCCTGAGGTCGGCATATTGCTGACGTGAAGCCCGTCGTGGTATGAGTGCCAATGGTTTATGGGCTAAAATTGCGGCTTCCTCTTTCGAATACCCTATTGGTGAAACTTCTTTTCTGTGGCCTCCAACGTTTCGCCCATTTCGGCGTCCATACTTTCTTTGAACACATCCTTCAATAGCCTCGATTTCACGTTGTGTTCATTCCATTATACGGGTTTGGGTTGGTCCTCCAAGGTTACGTGATATTCCGGGACTGATGGTATGAAAGGGCCCCGCTGTATGGGGGCGGGTTGTTGCTGCTGGACGAGTGCTGCCATGTGTGGACTGGTTGGTTGGTGTAGGGGTATATGACGTTGTGGTGACCCCTCGCCGGGTAACAAGTGGGTCGTCAACCGGCGATCTTCGGGGGTATGAGTTTTTAAGTTCAAGAACAGGTAACCGTATGGACGACTTGCCCCTTGAAACGCCTGCATGAAATGGTCGATTTTCTGAGGAACAATTCGACTATCAAACACACGGATTTGTGCTCTGTCGGTGGGATTGGAGAACAACACAAATTATTGGCAATTCAAGGCAATATCTCTGGAAGCCTTTCTTCGAGGCAAGAGATTCTGGGTCAAATACATGACGGACAGATTGCGATGATGGCACCTTTTGATGAATAGATCCGCGATTTTCGAATTTTCGAATTTCATGTTGATTAGTCGACCAATACATATGGACTGATGAGGGACACGTGTTAATCCCTATATGTACAGACACAACCACCACGGCGACCACCACCACTACCACACACCGCTACCACCACCACCACCACACACCACCACCACACACCACCACCGCATGCGCACGCACCCGTGGTGCACCCTGTACCTTATAGTCCGTAGGGCATAGGCTACATCAGGATGCCGGTGGTGGTGTGTGGTGGTTGTGGTGGTGGTGGTTTGTGGTGGTGATGTGTGGTGGTGGTAGTGGTGGTAGCGGTGTGTGGTGATGGTGGTGGTGGTGGTGGTGGTCGCCGTGGTGGTGGTGGTGTACACATGTATATACTCGCGTCCCTCATCAGTTCTTATGTATTGGTCGACTAATCAACATGTCGTGTACGTGTACGTTCTGTCAGAGAACCGTCTCTCGTCGCGATAGTATGCTCACACACATTTAATGCAAATACAACCAAGATACACCACCTAGTCCCGCTATAGGTCCACTAAATGGAGTAGAACATCCCTATATGATGACGGTGAGCGGCCCTACGGGGTGTGGAAAGACGTCCTGGGTGACGAAGCTCTTACGGGAATGTGTGGCATCCCCAGCTCCGACACGCGTTGTATGGTGGTATAGCCAATTGCAACCCGCGTACGAGAATACGCGATTACAGAAGGTGAACTTAGTCCCAGGAATTCCTCACGACATAGACGAACCGTATTACTTCGATTCCGAGCACTTCGATTCCGTGATAGTGATAGATGACCTGATGAGTGCAGCAAAGGACAGTTCGAAAATCGCGGACCTATTCCCCAAAGGGTCCCATCATCGCAATCTGTCCGTCATCTGTTTGCCCCAGAATCTCTTTCCGCAAGGGAAGACGTCCAGAGATATTGCCCTGAACTGCCAATACTTTGTGTTGTTCTCTAATCCCATCGACAGAGCATGAATCCGTGTGTTTGATAGTCGAATTTATCCTCAGAATAGCGGCCATTTCATGCAAGCGTTTCAAGGGGCAACAAGTCGTCCGTACGGTTACCTGTTCGTGGACTTAAAAGCTCATACCCCCGAAGATCGCCGATTGACGACCCATCTGTTACCCGGTGAGGGGTTAATACAGCGTCATATACCCCTACACCATCCACCGAGTCCACACCTGGCAGCACCCGTCCAGCAGCTAAAGCCCACCCCCATACAGCGGGTTCCCTTCATACCATCAGTCACGGAATATAGCCCAACCTCGAAAGACCAACCCAAATCGTACAAGGGAATGAACACAATGTGAACTCTATGCTATGGAAGTATGGACGCCGAAATGGGCGAAATGCTGGAGGCCACAGAAAAGAAGTTTCACCAAAAAGGGTATTCGAAAGAGGAAGCCGCAACTTTAGCCCATAACACATTGACACCCAGACTACGACGGGCTTTACGTCAGTCGTATGCCAACCTCGTGACCCATATGAAATTGTTTGACAAGGACCCGGTCAATGTTGAAAACCTCGGGCATGAACTGGAAAGCGGCGTATACCATAGCAATAGCACAAAAAAAGCACCTGTTTGAGCACATCATTAAGACCAAAAGCGTCTCACTATAAATAGCCCACACAGCACCATCTTCCTCATTTCACCATGAGCACTACAGAGTCCACGTTGCCTGATGTAAATTTGAACCCGACAGCGAGGATATTCTATCCGAAGCGTTACGTCGAGCCAACGTTCAAGTTGATGCTATTATTGATACAGCACAAAGTGGAATCACCGAGATAGCTCAGCACCAGCGCATGCGTTGTCATCTTATCACGCTCGTGGATGACATCCAATGGGTGACACGGGTATGTCTTCTGCTGCATAAGAAACGGATAGTACCCAAAGAGGATACCAACACAACTACCCGCGCCCAGAATTTTTTTTAACCAATCTTTCTCTACTACCCCACACGGTACAATAACGGCCCATTGGGAGCGAAGATGGCGCACCTTTAATCCCAACACTCCCACCTTAAATACTCGTTCTATACTACTCCACGGATGCGCATGCGCATAGTCCTACTTCCACGACCCACCAGTCCAATCCGACGCTACCCAAGAGAACTTCAAACTGATACCTCCCAAAACCCAATCGGATCATTATGAGTTCATCTCGACCTCAAAATGTCCCATCCGATGCCCTTTTCTCACAATTCCCGGTCTGCGCATGCGCACCATTGTGCTTCCTTTACTCCACAAACGCTCACTCCGCGACGTCATCAGCCTCAGCCTCATTTTTTCCAAAGAATTTCCACTCTTCTTACTACTAACCGAACAAAGTTCACCTGAATTTGTATTATGGAAATTTACCCCGTAGTTTTAGTAAAATGAATGATACTTAATGCCGCTAATGTATACTGTTCAGGCACGGCGGAAGCAATTTGTTATTTGAGGGGCACTATCACAGCCCAATAGTCGAGGGCCCAGGAGCAGCCTAGGCACCGGCATCCTCGCCAAAACCAGGGGTATCTCTATCCTAGATATAGCCCCTGGTACGCTTGGGCAATGTATCGGGATCAGCGACACACAGCGGCATCCTGCACATATTGACCAATCAGATCACTTAAGCACCGCGACCATGGCGACCGTGACAAGAGATGGCAGAAGAACATGCACCTTTTCAACAACCATGAACATTAATAAATATCAGGAAACATAGTTTAAAACAAAATCTATTTCAAGAGAAAATAAACCCATTCATCTCCATTCATCTACCATTAAACATCCAACAAGCCAGGGAAATGTAGAAAATACCGAAGCTCTAAAGCGTTCCGCGATGTCAGTGTATGCGACCTCACCTTCCCACTGAAGGCCTTGAATTGGGTTGAAACGCACGGATTTCTATAAAATTTCACTGGTCTATCCATTAATATTTTATTGTTATGCGTGCTTGGATTAAATATTTTACATTCGGTATCAGCGAATAGTTTAGCAGCGAAAGTAAAACCCAAACGTATTTTACCATCAGCGTAGTTTTTCTAGGTCACGTAACTGGAGTGTGGGCGGAACGCGGTTTGCTATGCAAGTTGGTCAAGGGTTCGCCTTTGGCTCACAAATAGAAACCGCGACGTGGTGAAGGTGAGGCACCGGAAGCTCCAGGGGTCTTACATGGCCGGAGACGTGTTCTAGCGTATTTTCGAGAACTAAAACAGAAATCTTCGCCTATGTAAATTCTATTTGTTTTGCCTGTTTTGTTGTTTCTCATAACATGTTTTTGAAATATTCGCCGTCAAGAAAATGACGATGTTCGGAAGTATAAATAATTTAAATATTAAATATCATTTCAATCGAAATACAAGCTTCTCGTCCGTCATTCAATATTCAGCCGTCGTCCATTAAAGAACGGCAGCGTCCATAATCCAAAGACCTAATTCATATCACAGCATTAGCACCAAATTCAAGAAGAAACACAATCATAGTATACATAAAACTTCAAGAGAGAAGCGGTCAATAGTTGCCGGCAATGATGCCGGCAAATCATCATGGGGTTCCAAAAGTATCAGGTCCGTATCGGATCAATATTCTTAATCCATATAATTTTCATTGTGAAGTTGTTACCTAGAATATGGTGTATCTCTCACGTAAGAGGAGACTAATTGATGCACCCGTGTGAAAAGGAATAGGACCCCACCCGTGGGGTCTCGGGTGTCAACAAGAATAGGACCCTACCCGTGTGGATTCCGGGTGTGAAAAGGTATAGGAACCAAACGTCGTGATATGACTGAAATAGGGTTGAAAGCGACGTTAAGTCATATTCACTCACTCACTCACTCACTCACCGTGTCACGCTTTGATTGTGATGTGTTCATATGACCACCATGAGCATCTTAAAATACATGGGTTCATACGGCCTCTAACCCCGGGTTAAGCGGAATTACACAGAAGTTACGAAACGTAACGCCATAAAAGTTGCTCTCTACGTTCGTATCTTGCTAAGAGCTTGCGATATGTATCGCCAAATTTGAGAAACTTTCATTGGAGGCAATTGGTGGTATAGCATAGGTTTATAAGATTGTGCAATAATGTACACATATTTTTTCTACTTGTTAGGAAACCGAACAAAGTTCACCTTATGAAAGTGTATAATGGAAATTTACCCCGTAGTTTTAGTAAAATGAATGATACTTAATACCGTTAATGTATATTGTTTACAGCAGAGAAAATTCCTTTCGTTCGGCATCATGTACCACAACGATCTGATCAAAGGAATTTGTTGCGAAGCTCCTCGTTTTCAGTGGAATATTTGCAAATGTGTAAATATTCATAGCGATAACTGGTTAACTATAATTGTCATTTATCACCCTACCGAATCGGCAAGTATGATGGTAGGTAAACACCGCCGATCACGTGTCAAAGGTAGGTTTTTCGGTGCTTTCGTTATCAAGCGTGGGCGTGTGTCTGGCCAGACGACAGTGACCACAGCCGAAAATGAACGATTTTCAGTATATCGATGACAGGTATGGTTATTGGTGTCCAGTCATTGTTTGATGGAGAGATATCGTACTATATTGTCATCAAATGTAGGGTTATTACTATTTCAAGTTAACAAAAATTTTAAACATTTTTGCGGCGAGAGGTGTTTTTAGGTATTGGCGGACAGTCCATGGCAGGTATTAGCATCGAATTATAGTGTGAGGAAATGAGCACAAAATGAACACGTGGGAACTTACTACCTGCCTCGTGTATCCCTGACTCACTCATTTCTCGATTCCTTTCACTTGTGTGTGTTTAAGAGGAATATGAACCATTAATAGTTTATTCTCTGTCTGCCTGATATTACGATAGTCCATGGTATCATCATCGGACCGATCGACAGTCCATGGTAGGTCAAAATACGGTCAGTCCGAACTGACGTGAACCGTGTAACCTTGACCAATGATTCGCCAAATGGACTGTTGCCAAGACAAATGATAGCTACCATGGACTGTCGACATATCTGATATACAATCATATGTTGCCTCATTATAACATTGCAGCTGTTATCCGGCTTCAATGTGAAGTGATCCAATCTACTGTTCATGGTCGCATGACACATGGACTGGTGCATTCACCTACAATCATACTTGTCGATTTCAGTGGGGTGTTTATATTGGACACCAGATTGGGAATTGTGACTTGTGTTATATAACGCACAGGTAATACACCAACTTAAGTGTGGTTTGACGCATCTGAATGATTTTTGTTTAGTGATTCATTATCACCAATTATCAAGATTATAAATGTTTACATTGTTCAACGGAATAATACCGAATTTGAAAATGAAACAGTTCGTGTTTAAAAAGGGAAGAGAACAGACTGTCGATGTGAATAATTATATGTGACTTTATTGCGACATAAAATTAATTTCACCAAAGTGAAAATGGATCTGCTCATTATTCCGAAAGATTTGTTGGGTTGGTTTATGAAATTAGGGTTCATCACTCATGTTAGAAATCACAAAAGAAGCTTAACATTACATACAGGTCTAATTAGTAGTGAATTTGAAGCAATTCGGTGAATCTAGTATAACTTCAGTGATGGATCATTTCTTATTGCTCAGCATAACTGCATAACTTAGATTCTTTCTCTCAGCGTAATTGCGTAACTCCAGTTATAGCCCTCTGTTTTATGACAGCGTAACTGCGCAACTTCAGCTATATACCTCTCCTTCTGACAGCGTAACTGCGTAGCTTCGAGGAGGGACCACTTACTTATGCTCAGCGTAATTGCGTAACTTCGACAGACTGTCTTAACTCCAGTGATTGATGACTTATAGTTGCACAGCGTAACTTCGTCAGACCCGTTCTCTTTCTCTCAGCATTACAGCGTAACTTTTTTTGACGGACAGAATAACTGCGTTACTCCAGTTACATGTATATACCTCTCTGACAGCGTAACTGCGGAACTCCGCCGGGTCCGGGAATAAGCCTCCGCGGACAGTAAGTAGTCCCATGTCAACAAGACTACAAATACGCGGGTGGTCGCTTTGCCTGAATCTTCGGCAATGCCCAGTCATCTCCGGCAATTCCCGGTCATCTGCGGCAATGTCCGGTCATCTGTTCGGGAATGTCCGGAGGGTAATCGAGGTCAGGGGTTCAGGATATAGCTTCTAGGTTATTATCCCCATACAAAGCCATACAGCGAAATTTTTGTGTCATAGTGAAGCACTCGTGGAAGAGCATCCGACTGGACAGGTGTGGTGTGGAACTGATGTCCATCTGCGCAGCGCAGACAGATAACTGTGGGAAAAGCGCATTGGAATGGACGTTCACCTCACTCACTCACTAACTAACCCCCATTCCTCATCCTCATCCACTTTATCCCCTCACTCCTCCGCCACACACAGCTCCACACATACGCTGAGGTAACTCTACCAGGTGACCAGAGCGAACATGACCTCTTCCCCAACGCGCTCATTTGAACTTCCGAATCTCCCATTTCTCCACTTCTCCACGAGTGCGTAAGCGCATATCACTCCCAATCTGACTATACTCCACGATTGCTACACGAGGACACCTCACACGACCTATTCGAACCAATATTGGAGCATCTCGACACCAAAACATCCATTCCAATGCACTTTTTCCACTGCGCATGCGCAGGTGGACGGTATTTTAACTTCGCATCCATCCAGTCGGATGCTACCCGGCGAATGCTTCAACATGACGTCTCATACGACTCATTCGGACCAATATTAGGCCATATCGACCCCAAACTGTCCATTCCAATGCTCTTTTCTCACAATTCTCGGCCCGCGCATACGCACCATAACCCTACTTTCGCTCCACATCCATCCAGTGAGATGCTCCCACATGAGAGTTTAAACTGATACCCACACCACCCATTCGGACCAATATTAGTCCATCTATACCCCAAACGTCCATTCCAATGGCTCGGCGCATGTGCGCCATAATCTTACTTTCACTCCACAGCCATCCAATCGGATGCTCCTCCACGAGTGTTTCACCGTGACACATCTCACGCCCCATTCGGACCAATAGTGGTCCATCTCGACCCCAAAACGTCCACTCCAATGCGCTTTTTCTACTGCGCATAAGCAGAATGGCGTCAGTTCCACGCCACACCCATCCAACCGGATGCTCCTTCACGAGTGCTCCGCTATGATGCCGCCCGTGACCCAATCAGAGCAATAGTGGTCCATCTCGACCGCAAAAACGTCCATTTCAATGTCCATTCCCCAAAATTCCCTGTCTGCGCATGCGCATATGGACGCTAGATCCACGCCACATCTGTCCAGTCGGATGCTCCTCTGCGAGTACTTCACCATGACACCTCCCGCGTCCCAGTCTGACTAATAGTGGTCCACCTCGACACCAAACCATTCCCCACAAGCCTGCCAGTTTCCGTCATTTTGAAACGGCGAATTAACAGCGTTCATTACAGGTGGAAAGGTGTGATGAAAATCGCTATAATTGGGGTCAACATTACGGAGAATTATTCAGCTATTGATTGATATAATGCTGCTATGAGGGGAAATAATGCTACCGAGCAACTACGCGAGCGTGAAACCGAATTTGTGAGGCAAAACGTTCTAGCTCCATTCACACCACATCTGTCAAAAAACAGGCAAAAAACATCTGTGCAAGTGGAAAAAAATCAAACTATATTTTATGATAAATTCTGCGAGCATGACTTCTTTGTACTCAAATCTTAATGGAAATAAACTATACAATTGAGTTGTATAATATTCTATGCTATGTTTCAGTAACTGAATTACGCATTTATTGAGAAATATAATGCAGAAAATCATCATCAAATCGGTCAACGAATTTTTTCTTATATTTCCTAGTTGAACGATCTAGGCAGAGAAGAAAAAGTTTACATGTCTAATCCTTTACTAACAGGAATATCTAAGCGACAGGCGGATATGGTCCGGGTATGAAAGAAATCCTTACCCTAGGATATTTATCCCTATTTCCAGCGGTTTTTACATGTAATAGAAGATACTATATTTTTCTTTTGTAAGTGTCAGGAAAAAGAGCTGGATTAAAAAGGTTCTATCGGACTATCTTTCGTTTCACAACCGGTCTCCGCCGTCGCAATCTGCTTGTTGTATTAATTCGAGCTATGTCTACATAGTTATCTCTTTTTGTGCGTTAAGTAGCGTTTGAATGGCTGTTAATTCGTCTTTATGTGATGGAGTGTTTATGGTTGTTAGAACAACGTTGATATGAGCGGAATCACATTTGGTGCCGTCTGAATGGCGACAAGTGTGTTAAACTATATTTCTAATATGGTTTGAGAGAAAGAAAACGGATTACGAATTACAAGAGGCAGGCGAATTCGATAAGCAATGACGAGCGTTAGGCGAACAACGCTAAAAACCCGATAAAGCAAGGCCACGGTTAAGGTTAGAAAATACTATTAATTTTCCTTCCTTTTTATGTAATAAATCAGCTGGGCACATCCCAAGAAAAAGGGGTTCCCAATATTTCGTTGATACTAATGACCTACCTTGTCAGAGAGACGGGTTGTTCGACTAAAAAAATATCGATATCTGGACCCTTGATTAGGGGCTCGATTTTGAGCTACAGCACATTGAAATCTGGATATGACCAAATATCACCATGGAAACAGCTTGGGGGCGGGTCATGAAAGATGGGGAAAAATAGTTTTCTTTCTAAAATGTTGCCAGATTCCTTCCATAATTCTCAAAGTCAATTAATTTATAAGAAAAAAATACAAACCATGCAAATCTTGAGACTCTTTTATGGCCAATCAAGTTCACCGGAAATTCATACACAAAATCTAATAGTGAAGTCACACCTTAAGCTTGCGAAGACAGCGGTTCGGTGGCACAGAGATAGCAAACTAAAGCTCCCTGTAACATAGTTATTACCACAACGATCAGAAGGTCAGACTAACAGGTCGCTAATGCTGAGCCTCCGCCAAAGAGAACAAAAGATAAAGTTTTTCGTGTGTTAGAATGGATGTCACATAACGATTCTGTATTTTAGTAACCATTAAAAGTTGCTTGTGACCGAAAATGACGATTTCCCTGTTTATAGTGTGGAACGCTGTACCGATAACAAGACGGATGAGATACCTGGGTGTTTCAACTAGGTTTTCCTTCAGTACTCATCGAGTGCAGTTTGTGGAAGAGCCCTTCCTACCAGCTCTTAATTATCAAGCGCGTTTCAGGACAAATGATATGCATGACTGCGCATGCGCAACTGGAAATGGGATAGCCAAAGTGCTCTCCGTCTCTGCCGGTGTGATGGATAAGAATGTCGTGATGATTAGTGTCTTTTTTCATATCTTTTTTCTATCGCAACTAAGGAGGGACACTTGTCCTTAACGTGGAGAAATTGTCCCAGCTGGGTGAATTCTTAGCTTACGCACCGGTAATATGAGCGTCAACACAGAAACATGTCCGGACTTCAAGTGTGAGAGGTCTCTCGGGAGGGGTGGTTTTAGCGAATATAGACATATTAGACTTCCTCTCCAAGATCACACATTGTTCTATACAATGGTGCCTATCACCAAGTGGCTGTAACGTCATCAGTAGTACAGAAGGCGCAGAGTCGTCCGGATGCGCACTCGGGAGTAGGCGGCTACCTAGACATTTTTTTCGCTAGTGACGAGTGGACATGTGAGTGTGAATTAGCTCTCGTTGTTTACAGGGTCTTGGCCGCTGATGGTCAAATGATATGCACATGCTCACTTGGGGGGTAGTTAAGAAAGTGCATTTCGGTGTTGATTTTGGGTTGTGTGGTCTAAACCTCTCCCTTGTGTCGCAAACAGGTTCTGGTCCAAACTTCAGTATTAGGGTAGTCCCTGGGATTCTGGTATTCTCCACCCAGGCTAGGATCAGTAGTTTAGATAGTTCCCCCAAGAATAAATTTTCTGTGTGATAGGGGCGGAGAGCACATTGGTTTGCACAAGTCGTATGGGATATAGGGCAGTTTTTGTACTGCAAGGCTTTGATGTGCCCAAATTGTACGGCTAGATTCGGTTTCATTTTACTGTCATACTGCACTGCGTCATGGATGATGCTCTTATAATCAGACTCGCACCCCCTTCTACGTCGGTGGTATTGAAGGCAAAGATGGGGCCTCCCGCATCAGTCGGAGCTTGACGGGTGATGTTTAATCCTATCTGGCCTGGGCTTTTTGGGCAACGATTTGGTGTAAGACTCACGAAATATAATTGACAAAGGATCTGCTGCAAGTTGTATTGTCAGTCTTTTGTCCAGGATATTACTTTTTCAATGGGAGGTCTTACACCAAAGCCTTGCCGCTTTTTGGGACCTGTCCAGGCCTTGGGGGGGGGGGGGAGGCGAAATGGCCCCGCCCTAATTATTTTTCTTATCTCTTGAGCTAGGGAGCTGAAACTTACCACACTATACCCTTGGGTCAAGCTCTACCAGAAAATGTAAAAAAAATCCAAGATGGCCGCTTTGATGACGTCACAGTGACGTCATTTTCAAAAACGGCATTTTTGGTTGATTTTTCGGTCGGATTTTCCGAATTTTTCTTCGCAAAAACTGAATGATAAATTAGTAAATATTAATGTGATGTGAAGTAAAATAGTTTTTGCCCACTTTTCATCGCGGAAAAGCAGAAATTTTGAAGAAATGTGACAAAAACATCACTTTTCTGGTACCCCACGTGGCCGCCATCTTGAATTTACCCATGATCCTCTGTTCAGGGGGTTATGCAAATGGGCTCAAAATGACCCCAATATGATAAACTATAAAGTCCCGGAGTTTCAGCACTCCATTTTTCGTCGTTCCGGATATAGCGCAGAAAGTTTGGTAGGGCCCCCCCCCCCCCCCAGGCCAGGTAGGATTAAGACTTAAGGGTCTTGCATGAGCAGATCCGCATACAGACGGCCATGAACTTGACCGAGCTGCCGTCCGGTGTAACATCCCGCCTGTTTATCCATCGGGTATTCCCATTCTCTGTGCCTATGTGCTATATTATGTTCCGGTAGAAAAATGGCGCTGCATATTGAGAATTTATACCTTCTCGACCGTACGATAAGAGAGCGTCGATCCATTAGTGATCGAATCACTGATGGGTTTGTCGCTTAGCAAAAGGTCCATCTGCTGCAACATAGAGTGCAGCCAGAGATTCGTCGGTGCCATTGACGATCCTGGCTTTCACGTACACGTACGAACAGGCTATATCCACGTATGTCGTATATGTCTTACTTCTTCGATGTGCGTAATCTATGGCTCGGTCGTCGGTTGTA
The DNA here is from genome assembly GCA_036873755.1 of Hanleya hanleyi. NCBI lineage: Eukaryota > Metazoa > Mollusca > Polyplacophora > Lepidopleurida > Hanleyidae > Hanleya > Hanleya hanleyi. The sequence continues at coordinate 66,853 of JAVTVY010021112.1, read as the reverse complement.
CGACGTCTCCTGGTGCAGGTCCTTTATCCAGTAGAGCTGGTTTGGCCTTGGTGACCAAGATAACTCCCGCGCCTTTAGCTCGACGTGTCAGTGCCTCTTGGACGGCGACACCCCAGAACGAATCATCCAGGGCTTGCATCCTGTAGTGTCGCCTGACACAGATACCGGATTAAACCTCAAAGAACACACGAATTGAATCAGCTTAAAAAGCAACGTGTTTAATGGCCGACAGCTTACCCGGGAACCCCCAAACAGTATGAACATGTGCTTCGAGAGCGGTAAGATGGCGCTCAGGGTTATGCCCCCTGAATCAGTCACTAAATGTATACTGGCAATATGCTACACTCCTCCCTTCCTTAGATTAATATTACACAATTAGAACTCAAATAATGACCAGAGGAGTTACCAGGGACTTGCTCTCATTAATGCACTTAAGTGAAAAGTGTTCCGAATACATTTATAATTCATTTACAGAAATAGAACACAATGAATACTTCTTCAGAAATAGAACACAATGAATACTTCACTACATGTACTTTAGCACTGTGTTAACTATTCTATTTAAGCTTTAACTGTCTTTCAATGTCAACTGTGTTCTCAGCTGGATTAAATGAACATGTAATTTAACTTCATTCAACTGTAAATCGACTTCAATCAACTGTGAAACACAACTCTAGAATGAATAAAGTTCATTTTTGATCATTCAATAACTCTGTTATAGACATTCCTTCTTTTAACTGCAGTAATGTCGCTCTTCACATAAACACTTGTAAATCACACTTATTTTGATACAACAAAGTCATTAAATCGCTGAGGTAATTTTACATCGCGAGACGGCCTGGTCACTGGGATGACAGGCTGTATATCTGTCATTGGCATAGTGTTCAGTTCATTATCATCACCCTGAACACCATCACTCATAGGTTTCGGTTGATTGAATTTCTTCACATGAGTTGAATTTCGTGTGTACTGGACGCCTTCTGGTGATTCGACAACACAGCTGTTTCCATGTTGCTCAACCAGTTTGTAAGGTGTTGGATGAAACGGAGTACTGAATTTGTCACGTCGCATCTGTTTCACAAGAACGTCATCACCGGTTTCCAACTCACTGTCTTTCGCGCCGCGTTTCTCATCAATGTACAGTTTGTTCTTATGTTTCGAAACCATGTCTCTGTCTCTCACCTCTTCATCTAATCTGTTATTTTTCAAATTTTCAATTCCTGGTAATTTAAGTTCTGCGGGTGAGACATCAGTTGTGCTGTGTGGTGTCGTTCTATATGCAAATAAATAAGTTCTCACATCTTTTTCCAGTCACGTGACTCCGCTTGAGCAATTCTGATGCGTTTCATCAGCGACCTGTTCTGTCGTTCTACTTCTCCATTAGCTGCTGGATGTAATGGAGTAACACGTCTATGTTTCACACCATTGTCACTCAAATAATTCCCAAACACATTTGAAATAAATTGAGAACCGTTATCGGACGTAACTGACAGAGGGAGACCATGACGAGAAAACATATTTTCCAAGCTATCAATCATGTTTTCACTGGTAGAATCTTTTGTTATTTCAATTTCATGGTACCTACTGTAGTAATCAACAACTACAAACACATAATGTCCTGTGGGAAATGACCCCAACAAATCGATGGCCAGATCTTGCCTCGGACCAGTTGGCAGTGGTGTTGGTGTGAGTGGTTCAGGTTGTGGAGCTGCACTGACAACTTGGCAGCCATAACACGATCTCACAAATCTTTCTACATCTTTATCCATACCTGGCCACCACACCTTTGTTCGTAACAACTGTTTTGTTCCCACTATACCCAAGTGACCCTGGTGGGCTAATTCTACACATTTCATTCTCAATTCCTGTGGAATTACCAATCTTGTACCACGAAGTACTAAATAGCCTATTTTACTGAGTTCATTCCTAACAGGAAAATAGTTCACACATGATTTGTCCCATCTCGCTTCACACATGCAATTCCTGACTTCAGAAAGTTCTGGATCCGTTTTTGAAGCTTCTTCCACTTCACGTGTGGACATAGCCTTCGGTGTTGTCACTTTGGCGATAAATCTCACAAACTCCTCAGTTTGGCTTTGGAGTTTGCTACGGCTGGATTGTTCATTCACATTCACGAGGCGTGAAAGCGCATCAGCGATGTTTCGCGCACCAGGTAAGTATTTGATCGTGAATTTGTAAGGCATCAATTTCATCACCCATCTCGCAATCCTGGCATTTGGTTTGGACTTCGGCCCATACAGCACTTCCAGTGGCTTATGATCCGTTAACAGCTCAAAGTCAACCCCATACAAATAAACGTGGAACTTTTGGCACGCCCAGACCACGCCCAAAGCTTCCCGTTCCGTAGTACTGTAGCGTCGTTCTACATCCGACAATGTTCTGCTGGCATAGCTGATCACTTTGGTTTGTCCGTCATTTTCCTGTAGTAAGACCGCGCCTAGACCTACATTGCTAGCGTCAGTTACTAACATAGTCCGTGGTGCGTTTAGGCGAAAATATCCCAGAGTTTCTGCTTTAGATAGACATTGTTTCAGTTTGTCGAAACTCTGTTGTTGCTCCTGTGCCCAAACAAACACTTTGTTTTTCTTAGTTAGCCTTCTCAAAGGCTCTGATAGTGTTGCTAAATCTGGAATATATCTAGCACTGAAGTTCACTAGTCCCAAGAGGCGTTTTACTTCCGAGGCTGTTTTAGGCGGCTGTGCATTGACAACTGCTTTGACTCGGTCTGAAGTTGGTCCAATCCCGTTTTTGGACAAACAGTGACCCATGAACGTGATTTTGTCCATGCCAAATTTACATTTTTCCATAGTCAGAGTGATATTTTTCTCCCTTAATCTCTGTACACCTTCACAATCATGGAGAACTTGAGATATCACTTGTTGATATTTCTCGGGTGCAGAACTAATATCAAACATTAGCCTACGATATCTGTACAATCCCTGTTCAGTGACAAACGTGGTTATCTCCCTTGATGACTCTTCTAATTCTACTTGGTGGTAACCATATTTGAGATCTAATTTTGTAAAGACCTCACTTTCATTCATATTGTAGAGAATTTCATCCACTGTTGGAATCGGATGTCTTTCTCGGAGAACAGCCTTGTTGGCTTGACGCATATCAACGCAAAGCCTTATATCACCATTTGGCTTTGGCACTACAATCACAGGACTAACCCAAGATGAAGGACTGTTCACCTTTTCAATGATATCCTGTGACTCAAGCTCGTCTAATTTGTCACAGACTTTATCTCGTAAACTGAAGGGAATTCGGTACATACGTTGCGCGACAGGCTGAACATTTTCATCTATATGCAGCTTCAGTTGATAATCCTTCAACTTTCCTACACCAGTGAAACAATCCTTGTATTTCTCAAGGAGATCAGAATACTCCTCTTCTACAGAATATACACTGCCCAGCTTCAAAACACCCAACTGCGTTGCTGTGTCTTTTCCCAGTAATGCTGGATCTTTGCCTTTAATCACATAAAACTCAGTTTTTACATGTTTCGCAAATTCAGTTCTATCTGCTAATGACACGCAAGTTGTAAATTTTTCCAACAAGTCTAGTGATTTCTCTGACCCATATGCATACAATTTCTTGTTTGTTTTCTCAGAGTGGCATCTAATTTTGTTTCTTTTCAGTTCTACCCACAATGCACTATCAATAATGTTTACTGTCGCACCACTGTCAACAATCATATCCACCGGGTATCCACCCAATTTAACCTCAATCCGATCGGATGTTAGTTTCTGACCCACACTGAATGCATACTTGTCTTCTGATTCAGACTCAACGGAATAAACTTTTCCTTTTTTCCCCCAGGTCTTTTTATTTTTGCCTGGCTGTCGGGTTTTGCAGCAAACGGCAAAATGTCCTTTGTTCCCGCATTTAGTGCATTTTTTATCTCGTGCTGGGCACTGTGGGTCTTTCGAAAAATGCCCGACACGAGCACATCGAAAACATTTCATGTTGTGTCCCGATCCAAGTTTTGTTTTTGGTTTGTAATCTTTTCCACTGGCACCAGAACTAACCTGATTGACTGCTGCCTCTGCATCATTTTGTGCAGACCCCATTTGCTTAGAGTGTATTTCTGACATTTCCATTGTAGCTGCAATGGTTCTCAAACTATCTAATGTCAGCGAGTGACCCTTCTCAAGCAATTTTGTTCTCAGTTTTTGTGACCTACATATTTCGATCACTTGGTCACGAATTCGTTCATCTGTCGACTCAAATTCACATAAAACTGCTTTTTGTCTAAGTCTTGTTATGAACTGTTCTACTGTTTCACTATCTTCTTGTTTTATCTGACGAAAACTGTACCTTTCATAAGGGACATTTACTTTTGTCTCAAAATGTTTATTCAAGGTATTTACCGTTTTCAAGTAGGCGTTTTGTCCGTCTTCCTCCGTCAGAGTGAAGAAAATGTCTTGTACCTCTTGTCCGGCACAATGTAATAGCAATGCTTTTTTCTGTGCATTTTCCTTGACGCCTTTGCCGACAACGAAAAGTTCAAAGCTACGATGCCACCGCGTCCATGCTTGACCCAGATGTGTGGGGTCGCCATGTGCGTCGAACTTTTGCATTCCATTTAGTTCAATTTCCGACATTTTCAGCTCGTCTGTAATACTTCACCAGTTCACTGAAAGTTCCAATTATTTTCCTCGTCGCCAGTTGTAGTGTCGCCTGACACAGATACCGGATTAACCCTCAAAGAACACACGAATTGAATCAGCTTAAAAAGCACGTGTTTAATGGCCGACAGCTTACCCGGGAACCCCCAAACAGATAACAGTATGAACATGTGCTTCGAGAGCGGTAAGATGGCGCTCAGGGTTATGTCCCCTGAATCAGTCACTAAATGTATACTGGCAATATGCTACACATCCCACTTCAGACAGCTTGTTTCTGACCGCTTTGACTCCGTGTGGGAGAAATTGGTTGACGATGCTACCGAGCACGTTTCTCAGCCCATGGCCTTGTTGGAGGCGTGTGCTCGCAAAGATGGGAATCCACCCTCGGTTTGTTGGGTGTAATAGTTTAGACAGCAACGTGCATTGGTAAGGTACCTAACGTGCCATTATACAAAGTTGGGAGAGGGTGCCTGGTGAGAATGAAGAGTTACAAACACAATTGCGAATGTCATCGGTTGTCCAGTGTATTCCCATATATCGTTGGTGATGGTACTGATGTCTATCTGTTGGACCGGTATATATAGCACGTGGTTGTGTGACTTGATCACCTTAGTTTTTTCAGCAGGGGAGCATCGATATCGTTCGAACAAGCCAGCCTTGAGATCCAGCATGGTCTTTCTCTGGAGGCGAAAGAGTTCGATGTAGCCATCACCACCCTGTGCACACAGCTCCTATATCGTGTCGCTTGAAGCGTACGGTCACACTGAGCTTGCGAATCACCCGAAACTTGCGATTTGCTGTGATCGACCTGGATGGATATGTCGAGCGGATGGCATTGACCTTCGGGGAGAGCGAAGTATTGCTCTCGAACACGAATTTGTACCACTCCTTATCCTGTTTCACTTTGTACCATGTGTAAGGATGCGGTATATCCACTAGGCCACACTCCCAACGCCCAGGGAAATGTGAGGGTCTGGCAACTTCCGAGGTAATGGCTAAACTGTTGTAAGGAAACGCTGCAGCTAAGGTTTTATCGAGAAGTCTGAGGCAAAACATGATACTGAACCTTGTTTCCGCTTCCGATAAGAATAGATTTCCCAGGCCCTGAGGCTTGTTGCCTTAGTTGTAGTGGTTGTAGTGACTTGCTACGTGGGGCGTAGGAGCGTGTCATGGACTTCAGTTGTCGTGGTGTTTTCGGATATATATTTTTTATTTTATTACCTTTCACAGAATAAGTCCGCGATTTTACACCCCTTACATCTCCACGTGGCCCAGGATACAATGATGCTCATCATTACAGCTTCCTTCAATTAATACAATCGGTACAGCTGAACCTTTTGTTTTGTTTTTATTTTATTTTCCATATTCATCTTTATATTTATATACTCTCATCCTCACACACACACACATGCAAACAAACACACGCACACACACACAATGATAATAATAACAAAGAAAATTTCAGATTTTTTATATCCAGATAAACAGAGCTATTTCAAAATACAACCTTAGCGCACTTCTAAGGCGCATTTATGACAGATACCTAGGTACTGCGATAACAAAAATATAAAATCCAATTATACATATGTAAAATTAGCTTGCATTACATGTTTCCTCTAAATTCATTGATCGCTGTCCATGTATAGTTTGATGTTTTTGTTGGAAAGAGGAACAGTACTACAGTGTTTCCTTGTTTGATGGAGTGAAAAGAGGTGTCGCTGGTGGTGTTTCATGCGGTGAATCCAGTTTCCACTCGGACCCCCAGGTCAGTGACTTGCGGGGCACAGTTGCCGGTAGCTGCTGTACCTGCTGCTGCATTCGGGCACAGCGCTTCGGTTTCCCCACGATTTATTTTTGGAACGTGTATATTTTTCAGTCCTTGGGAAAAGACGTCCCAGCTTTGCGAGTCGAATAGAGTTTACGAAGCGTGACTTTCACCCAATCGGCCATCTGGGTCTCGGGAATCACCTGGTTCGGCACGAGAACTCCATGGAGAGAAGAATGTGAGTCGATCGAAGTTGTGTTGTGTCCACATAAGAGATGTTTCTCTCTTCCATGATATCGCCCTCATCCTCATATACGTGCAGGAAGACCTCTGGGGTCAGGTTGAGAAAAGTGCTCCGTCATCGTCGTTGCTTGAAGGACACAAATGTGACCCTCCCTCTTATTTACTGAAAGACAAACTCCCAGTAAGTCCCTTTTTCAACATGGTTCTCCGGCATTTAAACTAGGTGAAAGGTTGATGGGTGCCTATATGGTGCTCGATCTCCACCTGTGACTTAGTGTTGGGGCGTTGTTGGCTAGCCCATCTCAAGGGATCCAAGATGTGAACTTGGTCCAGAGCAGCCTCCAGCGGCGTGAGGTTCGTGATGATGTAGGGATGGGCTTACAGGAGCGTATCGAAGCTGGTAGGACCCCTTGTGTCGTAACAAATAGCCGCAGGTGAGACTCAAACTGAAAACCGTGACTTGGCTTTTAAACAAGATATCAGCGTATTGGGTCACACTAGTGTTGGCGACTAATCGAAAATTGTACAGGTCCAGCACAGGACGATGACGGTGAAAACAGTGAATGGATGGTGGGCATATACCGTTGGTACAATAAAGCTCACAGCATCGTGTTCCAGTAACGCCTCACTGGGCGGCTCGTTAAGATCTGTGGCGAAGCCCCCTCCTCAGGTGAATACCTGGGGAGCGGTGATCTGGATCACCCTCAGTGCATTGTACGTTGTTTTCCGGTTCTACCCATACCGGTCATTCTTTGTACCCAGGTCTATCATGTCTAATAGACTCTGGGGTATTATACTGGTAGTTCAATTATTGGCATTAGTGGCAAGCGTAATTATTATTCAATTATTGTCTTTAGTGGCAAGCATAAACAACTGTAACCATCTCTGACGACAATAAATATGCATTTTCTTACAACCGAAATTCAAAATATTACAGAAATATAGCGTAACATACATGCCTACCCTGTAATGACTTTAAATTTTAGTCACGTGCCACGATGGCAAATGATTAGAAAAAATGTATTTGGGAGACAGACGCACACGCCTCATTATGTGTAACGGATGGAGTCAGAGAGAATACAAAAGAAGAAAGTTGTAGCGCTCGTGACGATGGTACCGGTCAGTACTCCGAACTGCAACTGCACCACCAGGTCATTGATATAATCCAGATTCGTGGCGCTGAGTATCGTAGTTTCGTGAAACCTCGCAATAAAAGATTACGGACCTCAGCGATTGGATCTATTTATCATTCATGGTGCAACATAGGATTGTAAGGCGAAAACTAGACCCCATATTAACAGGGAATATCTGTCCAGGGATAGAAGTTGCTTTCGTGATCCTTTCACTTGACCAGAGCGCGAGTCCAGTTCAACACGACGCCTGCGGCTGGTGCACGAAAGGCACCGAATTTCCAAAGGCCGTCCATAGATCGAGGTGTAGGATGACGTCGGTGATGGTGACATAGGAGCGCCATAAGCTTGCAAAAAGAAACGGACCACGGTGTACGTAGATGTCACGATCGATGCGGATGAAGTTACCACCGAGCTCACCGCTCAACATCCATTCAAATCTGGTTCGCCTGTCACGGTGTAGAGTTATCGTATTCGATGTGGGGTCAGGATCCGAATCACAGGTCACCCAGTCTCACGATGGTGAGTTTATCTTCACATAGGTGTTATAACCTCAAATGTAAGAGAAAAGACACGGTTGAGCAGTGAATAACGAGCATTGTCACTTGCACTCCTGTTTGTAGGGGGACCATTATCCTTGTTTTCTATTCCCCGAGTGCGCATGCGAGTATAGCTGGAATTACAGGGGGCAGGACCCCATGCACAATGATACCTCACCCATGCCTACCCTTAGTGTTTAGCGTAAATGCGCGTAAATTTGCGCCTAATCCTTAGTGCGCATCCGGACGAATCTGCACTCATCCACTAATGATGACGTCTCAGTCACCTGACACTGGGCATCACACTTTCGCACAGGACAGTGTGTGAGCTTCAAGAGAAAACCTCATACGTCTATATTCGTTCAAACCACCCGTCCCTGAACCTCTCAGCCTTCATAGTCTAAGACCGATGGGTGTATGATTTTAGACGTACCCTTCAGATTTCTCTCCCCTCGCGCATAGATGGCGCCGCTGCTCGTCCTAGGGAAAGCCCTATGACCCATGACTAGATTCAGGCGTCTTCCCGGATGAAACCCCAAGGTATCTCGTTCCTCTCGTTCTCGCTACAGCGCTCCACTTTCGAGTGTACATGCTCAGCCCTACTCTCCGCCCTACATCTAAACCCATGGCTGGCTGGTGGAGTTAAATCACCATGTCTCTCGCCCCTTTCGTCCTCTGAACATCTTTCCAATTCCGGTTGCACATGCGAAGCCTTACTCTCCCCACACGCTATACTAGAGCGAAAGCCTGGGTCCAGGAGGCTTGTGGGGCGGGGATCCCATTTCTCTAATCCCTCTCTTTCTCCGTACAACCCCACTTCCCCCACTTCCGGCTACGTGCGTGCAGCCATACTCCCGTCAGCACACTACTCCAGTGCGCGTGCCTGTGTCCAGGCGATTCGTTGGTCAACCCTCGATGTCTCTCAGCTCTCTCGCTCTCGGCATAGCGTCTCACTTCGGGTTGCGTATACACATACATTCTCCCTCCCCGCCCCACTCTAAGGCGCATGCTTGGAGCCAGACCTCGCGTTTTGACGTATATTATATCGTAGTATTGTCTATAGATGCCATATACGGTCGCGTTTTCACAGGGGCGGGGGGGTTTGGCTTAATGTCACACTCATATGGTGACAGTCAGTTTGGTAGGTGAAGGAGGCAAGAGTACCCGGAGAGAACTACCACCCGTGGGCAAGAACCTGACAAACTTCCACATATAAACCAGCTTGGCTCGAATCCGTGCCGGTACAGCGGTGTGAGGCTCGCGGTCACCAGCTAAGCGCCTTACACCACTCGACCACCAAGGGCCCTTCAGAGCTTTCAGAGCGAGCTAGCTGACCAGTCCCGAGATTTCGGACACCCCGCTCTACCCTTGAAACCTACTGTATCTCTCGACCGTAAATGCACAATAGGGATATCTGCCCAATAGTGATCGATACTCTCCGTTTATTCCAACATAGGAAAAAGACCACTGGGCGCAAGCTGACCCTTGATCTTGTGGATTAACTCTGGCCTTCGTGACGTCACTTCCGATCACGGGACAAGATGTGGCCTATGACCATGCGCGTGTCCGGTGTTTGTTGTACGCGTCCGATGGTTGTTTCACGAAGGTCAATGTCTATGATATGCAAAGGTCAAAGGTAAATATGTGCCCAGCTGCTCATTGGTTAATATTTTTATTGACTTTCGTACTTACTAGACTAATAAATTCCAGTTCGTCGTCGACGAAATAGTCAAAACAATGCTCTAACAGATCTGATTTAAAGAGAAACCAGTATTGCTGAAGAAAACACAAATGATGCAGCAAGTTTTCCAGTGAACTTAGAAGGTGAAATACGTGGTATATTGCTTTTTTATATAAAAGAAAGAAATATCACACACATACACCCCAAATTCGGAAACAGAAGGTGCTCGACTTTTCACCACGTCCACTTTTGTTGTTGTTGTTGTTGTTGTTGCGCTTCGAACTGCATGCACCGATTTCTACCTTCATAGACAAAATAGCTTCTTTCGACATTAATATTTCGAGATAAATCACATTTTATCGTATTTCTATCCCGTGATACAATGTACGTCCATGACAAATGACAGATGAAGATCATAATAATGCTATTTAATCGCCCTGTCACCTCCCTGAAACACTACATCAATCTCATTGCCAACGCGAGATTCCTCGACTGGTAAAGCCGGAAGAACAAGCTTTGATCGGGTATGTCGGGTCACATATAGGACATCACGACTTGCGGCACAGCGTTGACAATTAAATTAGGGTCGTGTTTCATAATTAGGGTCGTGTTTCATGATAACTGTTCATCTGCTATGTAGATGGTGGATGCACAAATCATCACGTGATTGAAAGAGGGATACAACGTCATGACAGGTTGGATCTAAACCCGCCAAAACGCCCAGTAGCGTTTGTGTATGCAAAAAAAACAACCTCTAATATTTTTGTATCTTCTTCCGAAGAGAATGAGAAACATAATAGAATGTCTAGCAAGTGATCAGAGATTCAACATGGATATATTTGCTCCCAAAGTCAATCTCGCCCTTGTAGATAACGACAGATTACAAAATGTAAGATTATCTATTAAGGTTTGTCCATTTTAATCAGTCGTCTACTTTGGGGCTTGTCAAAAATCAATAGTCAATTCTGCATAAGTTTTCTTGCTTTGCAGCGTGTAGAACAAACTGAATAAAATGACTACCATTTTTCCGGGATATCGATAATATATCATGCTTGAAATAACTTTGCAATTCTCTCCATATAAAACTCCAGTACATTTGTTTCATGTACCGGGCCTCAATTACATAGAGAGACGTCATAATGTATTCATGCTCACTGGCACAAAGGTCATTGATACCATATAAAGTAATAGCAGGCGGTCCGTGAGAGTGTGCTTATATGCCATGTTCAGTGAAAGTGCCGAATAATAACCCGTAGACACCTCTGTTACCGTACACGGCATTGTTGACCATTGTGCTAGTAAACACGAATACATTATGACGTCTCCCTATGTAATTGAAACTCGATATATGAAACAACTGTACTGGAGTTTTATATGGAGAGAATTGCAAAGTTATTTCAAACATGATATATTATCAATATCACGGAGTAATGGTGGTCATTTTGTAGAGTTCATTTTGTTCTACACAATGCAAAAAGAAAATTTAACTTCTGATTTTTGACAGGCTCCAAAGCAGACGACTAATTAAACTGGACAGACTATAGTTAGGTCTTCCATGTGTATTAAAGGGTGATAATTTGAGTTTTTGAAGTTTAGACTTTACCCGACACGTAGCTGTGTGGATATCGAACCATACGTTCATGAACGTATACGCCCCCTTTATACGGTTATCTTGTCTGGCGTAATCTTGACATGAGTATCAACTAATCATGAGATGTCTATTATTAGATCTGGATATACCTCATTCGATTCCAGACGTTATACACAACAGCTAAGCACTTTAATCGACAGGGAACATGAAGTTACTAATATTTGTCACATTGTTCCTGGCTGTTGCCACTTTCAGGGCAGGCGCCATTACAACAAGTAAGTATCAACCACACACATGTGCACGCGTACCCCTCTTCCTTCCTCAGTCTTTAAGGCCTTTATAGTGAAACGAGTGTTGTTGTTACAGTGTTTTTTTATTTTTTGGAAAATGCTGAAAATCGTACGCATGAAGATAACGACATACAGTTACAGTGTAATTAGTTCTTGGAATTTAGTAATTGTTATATACTGGTTATGCAAGCATGACACACAATACTACAGTGAAAAGCGTACCATAAGGCTGTGTCATTTTTGGTCAGTGTAAACATGGAGCCTAGGTGTAAATTATGCACAAAGCGAGATAAGCACTTGAAAAATACAGAAATAGAAAGGTTACCATACAATTATTGACGTATGAGATTAATTTCTAACCATGTACTTGACAACGAACTTTAAAAACAATTTTCGAAATTTATCTTTATGTATCATTTAACACAGATAAATTTGGGAAATTCTTTAAAACCAACTGGCAACGGGTATGGTTAAAATTTAATAGTCTATGTCAACATTGGTATCATTTTCATTTCTGTATTTTGAAGGAGCTTATTCCATATTTTGCATGATTTGCACTGACCAAAAGTGGTAGTCTAATAGGGTTTCCACTTTATTATCGTCATTCATGCAGGCACTGTCAGTATTTAAAGTTTACACAAATCCAGGAACTAACTGCACTGCACTTACAATGCCATCATCTTCACGTGTACGCTTTTCAACATGTTTCTGAATACACTGTAGCAAAAATACTCGGTTCAATAAGTCATCCCTCAAATATCCAGTACATTTATTAACGTTGTGAAAACGCATAAATATGAGATAATATTACTAAGCTATGTCGTAATATGAGCGCGTTCTATGACTCGTATTCCTCCATGATAATATGCTTGTAAACTTTTTATATACATGGCAGATGCAGAGGTCACGTTAGTGATGGTACGAATAATTTGCATAGTACCAGCTGCAGTTGCGAGTTCAAACGGGAGTTGTCTCCCATGCAGTCTATGTGTTTAAATGTGTCATCCGAGGTGTGCTACTAAAAGGGCTGAAACCTGATGACGTATTATACCACTTGTATCCTAAGATGCAATCCATGACAAACAAAAGACAGGTTGAGATCATAATAGAGATCATATCCCTCGTGTAACACGACATCAGTTTAATTGCCCACACGAGATCCCTGTACTGGCACATACAGCCGGGAGGGCAAACTTGAATTTGGTGGGTCGGGTTTCATATAGGATTTCATACCTTGTACCGTGTTGACAGGTAAACTAGTGTCGGCGTTTACCTGTCTTGGTCAGTCATGTATGACCGCTTCTCTCTTGCAGGAAACAAGCCTATGTTTATGTATACTATGATTGTCCTTTTTGAATTTGGTGCTAATACTGTTATATGGAATATGGAATAGGTCTTTGGATTATGGACGCGGATATTCTCTAATGGACGACGGCTGGATTATGAATGACGGACTAGACGCTTGTAATTAAAACAGTTATCTTTGTGGCTGGGTGTGTTTTAAGTAGCGGAAAGTCCTCGTAACTCTCCATTTCTAAAAAAACAATGGGTCACGGCCGCTTCGGGGCCTCGGCTTCATTATTTTCAAGGAATGGAGAGTTACTCGGACATTCCCCTGTACTTTTTGTAGGATGAAATGTAGCCGTGTCGTACAAAGTGCCAGTCCTGTATGGTCAGTCGGTTGACGTTATGTAACCTCTCATTATTGTAGGATGAGATGTAGCCGTGTTGTTCAAAGCGCCAGTCGTGTAAGCTCAGTATGTTTACGTCATATAACCTCTAATTATTGTAGGATGAAATGTAGCTGTGTCGTTCAGAGCGTCAGTCGTGTATGGTCAATCGTGAGTGAGTGAGTGAGAGAATATGGTTTAATGTCACTTTCAAAATCGTGCATGGTCAGTGGGTTGGTATCATATAACCTCTCATTACTGCACGAGGAAATGGAGCCTTTTTGTTCAAAGCGTCAGCCCGGTATGGTCAGTCGGTTTACGTCATATAACCTCTCATATTGTAGTATGAAATGTAGCCCTGTCGTTCAGAGCGCCAGTCGTGTATGGTCAGTCGTGTATTGTCAGTCGTTTATGGCCAGTCGTGTATGGTTATACGTGTATTTTCAGTTGAGTAAGGGTCAGTAGGTTGGTAGCTGTGTAGTTCAAAGGGCTAGTCGAGTAGGCCTACAGTCAGTCGGTTGATGTCATACAACAGTCGAGTGCTTGGTCAGTCATGTATGGTCAGATATGTGTTTGGTCAGTCGTGTGTATGGTCAGTCGTGTGTATTGTGAGTCCTGTGTGGAGCAACGTGTGTTTTGTCAGTCGTGTTTGGTTAGTCGTGTGCATGATCAGTCGTGTGTATGATCAGTCGTCTATGGTAAACCGTGCGTTTGGTCAGTCACGTATATGGTCAGTCGTGTGAATGGGTCCGTTATGTGTTTGGTCAGACGCGTATGGTCAGTCGTGTGTTTGGTCAGTCGTGAGTTTGCCCTTACTGCCCAGAAGTGTCTTTGAAGTAACTTTAAAGTGTGGCCATATTTTAACCTTGAAGTGCAACGCTCAGAGTCAGAAGTGTGCTTGCAGTGTGGGTATTGTTTTGTGGCAATACCATATAAGGGCATTGAAGTCACAATGAAGTCACTTGGAAGTACTTTTGAAGCGTGCCTCAAATATGTTAATAAGGTACTGCAAAGGCACTTCATCCACCCTTCCACAGAAGGGTAACCTTCAACGGCACTTCTGAAGTGCTCTTAAAGTACCTATTTAGAATATATGAGGCACTTCAATGTCCTTATATGGCAAGGCACTTCATCCACACTTCTACAGAAGGATACCTTTCATATGCACTTTTGAAGTGCTCTTGAAGTACCTTATTAGTATCACAGCAAATTCGTGTAATGAAAGGTATATATAGCCACAAGATATTTACTTTCCCGGAAAAGAAGATACAAATATATATTTGAGCACAGAACGTTTTATTTAGAGAAAGCGCGGGGAGTAAGACAAAACAGTACATCATAAAATATTTACAATAAATCTGGTGGTTCTTAACAAGAAACGTGTAGTTTATATAACCGCTAGCATTTACATTTACATGCAGTCTTTGGTATGAGAAGTTATTATTATTCAAGGGTGACAGTCTTCTTATCCAACTTGAACTTGAAGCAGCAGATCTTTCGAAGGATAGTTTGCTTTAGTTGTCCCGAGGTCCACTTGGATGTAATCCAACCGTTGCTGAAACCCACCAGTCTGAATTGTGGACTTCTTGACCTGTTGCGAGAAATACATGCATATAATTAAAACCTGATCAGTTGTAAATATGGTTCCGTATGACATGCAATCCAGTTCTTCTTTTTTTAATACACTCAGGATGATTGAATAGGTTGACTACCATAAAGGGTAAAGAATGAAACACATCCGTACGATTTACAAAAGATTGATAAAGATGTCTATTATCCTTTCTTTAGTACTCCATGATACACAACAAGGGAGATAAACAGTTTGTGTGACGTTCTAACCAATATACACTATGAAGATATCAACCACACATCAACCATACCTAGGTGTGCAAATTAAAGTCCCTACAGGTCAGTCGAGTGGCTGCTTCAAGTGAGCCGAGTTCCTTGTAGCAGCTGTATTCTGCAATATTAAAGTATATACAATGTAAGAAGCCATTAGAATTGAAGCGAAACAATCATGTGAATTTTAATAATTTTTCTTTGTTAATTTCTGGTTCAACTAAATCTCCATACAGGTATTCAAATAACAAATAAATGCTTATTAACCATACATTGTATTCTTTGAAATGAAATGTACAATTGAAGTATGTGAAGATCCTTAGCTTTGGTATATGAAATATGTAATCAATAGACAAGGAAAATATATCCTGTTATAATGATTGAAAGTCTAATCATGGCCTGATTATGCTTTTTCTGATTACAGCTAAAAATAGGTTATGCTAACATTTTATTATCAATACATTTTAAAATATATTTCTTTACCATTTGTCAACAATTTAGTATGGAAATATGCTCTAATCTTGTGGAAGGAACAAAAATCAATAAATTTTATCAATCAATAAACAGTTCAAAATAACAAGATAATTTATTCAGAGCTATCATCCCCTCAGCCAGTTAAATCCCCCTGTTTTGACATGAACAGGAAGTATACAAGCAGTTTTGTGATAAAAATATCTCACCCTCAGGGGATTACCTCCAGGGGTGCATGCCAATCTTCATATGAGGTCCCCAAGCCTGGGGTTTCCAAGCTGACACTTCACACACTCATAACAATACACTGCCTTGATGAACCTGGGTAGATCTGAAAGTGATATTGAGACAGAGATATGGATATTTCTTTGTGAACGCCATGCTATATGACCCATTAAATTTGACTGCAATTATAAGGTGAAGTACATTTCAGCTCAGTTCTTTGCTTATTAAGTTATGAAAAAAGAAGAATTATAGTTACATTTATACTTTACTTACCATATCACTAGCTGCACTCATCACCATCTGCAATACAGTTCTTCAAACCTCCATACTTCTAGCTTAAACCTGAACAAATCCACCTGACTTCTGCACTTAGGTCAGCCATTTTGGTTATTGTTGATGGTGGCGCCCCTGGTGGTCAATTAAATTTTCAAGGGCAGATAACTCCACCCATTTTGATGAGACGTTTAAGGGGAAAGACTATCAGGAACAGAAATTATATATATATTATATTTAAACAATTGATAATAATGAAGAGGATAATATAAAGTATTCTTTAATGGACATTTTTTGTTGCTGACATTATGTTAGAACTGATTCTTTTAAAAATATTTTCCCATTTTGTCCAATTTTACTATAAAATCATGGATTTGGACTTATTATAAAATCTGAATTCAACAAGATGTAATCATCTATGATACTATTTTGATAACACTAATATGTGAGAGACTGATATTATTAATACATTTATTTTATTCAAATGGGAACCCATGGTACAGATCACTGTCAAAGATCCATAAAAGTGTTCACAGTTCTGAGTAATATGTCAGTAACCACATGTGAATATTTTACACAGTTGCAGCTATTTTGAACTGTGAAACTTGCAATCTGATGTTTAGTGGTTTCATAGAAATGAGATTTGATGTCACTGAGTGAAATCAAATCAGCCAACTTTAAGCTGGGATATTCCCAGAGCTAATTAAGATCATTGGAACTTGCATACATGTAGTTCTATAACTACAATAATGTTATGTAATGTTATAATGTTATGTTACTGTATAAGTTTGTGGGAAAATTCCAATGATCTAATAAATACTATTGGATTGAATCTTATAGGATTTTTCAGAATCTTACAGCATTTTTTAGAATCTCATATGATTTATTTCAGAAACTTAAAGGATTTTTCAGAATCTTTTAGGATCCTATAAGATATTTTTTTCAAGGCGAAGTCCCCCAAGTTATGCTATAAAACTGACGAAGTCCAAGAAGTGTCTTTGAGGAGTACCTTAGATTATGCTGAACAATAACTAAGTCTCAGAAGTGTCCCTGAAGTCCCCCAAGTTTTGCTGTAGAACTGACAAAGTCCATGAAGTAACTTTGAGGAGTACCTTGGATTATGCCGAACCATAACCAAGTCTCAGAAGTGTCTCTGAAGTCCCTCATTTTTTGCTATGAAATTGACAAAGCCCATGAAGTGTCTTTGAGGAGTCCCTTGGCTACTGCCTTTTTCTAATGAAGTACCTATGAAGTGTGCCAGTATTTATCTCTGGTGTTGACGTGCCTTTTCAGTGTACTCTTCAGAGGCACTTCTAGGCACACTTCACATGAAGTGTGACACTTCTGGACAGTAAGGGTGATCAGTCGTATGTATGGTCAGTCGTGTGTTTGGTCGGTCCAGCATATTCTGTCGTGTATGTTCAGTCGTGTGTTTGGTCAGTCGTGTGTATGGTCAGTCGTGTGTTTTGTCGGTCTGGCATATTCTGTCGTGTATGTTCAGTCGTGTGTTTGGTCAGTCGTGTGTGTGGTCAGTCGTGTGTTTGGTCTGTCCGGGATGTTCTGTCGTGTATGGTCAGTCGTGTGTTTGGTCGGTCCGGCATGTTCTGTCGTGTATGTTCAGCCGTGTGTTTGGTCAGTCGTGTTTTTGATCAGTCGTATGTATAGTCAGTCGTGTGTTTTGTCGGTCCGGCATGTTCTGCCGTGTATGTTTAGTCGTGTGTTTGGTCACTCGTGTGTATGGTCAGTCGTGTGTTTGGTCTGTCCGGCATGTTCTGTCGTGTATGGTCAGTCGTGTGTTTGGTCGGTCCGGCATGTTCAGTCGTGTGTTTGGTCAATCTTGTGTTTGGTCAGTCGGGTGTATGGTCAGTGGCGTGTTTGGTCTGTCATGTATTTAGTCAATCGTGTGTTTTGTCAGCCGTGTATGATCAATCTTGTGATTGGTATGTCGTGTTTGTTCATTCCTGGGTTTGGTCAGTCGTGTGTATGATCAGTCATGTGTTTTGTCAGTGGCATGTATGGTCAGTCGTGTTTGGCTGAAGGATTGGTTTAGAGTGAGATATTCAAATTGTGGGAGTCGATAGAACCCAACATTTTTGTGTCAGCATGGAATATGACCCAAATTGAGCATGCCCAAATTATTGGGTCAAATTGACCTGACAGTAGACCATTCAGTAGTATTAGACAAACTCAGTGATTCGGGGATACATAGGCAATACCCCTGTTGTTCAGATTTCTGCATTGTGCACCTGGAAGGGAGGAGGAATATTAGTATGAATTAACGCGAGAACGATACATACAAAATAAATTCTACATGGAAGGAAAGACATTCGACTGTGTATAAATGTGTTATTATGTGTTCAGCTCACACCGAATCTCTCTCACTATGTTCTCTTTTCAGCCTACATGGACGATCGTTGTAACAGTATACTTACCACGACTGTGCACAGCGATCTCCTCCTCAAATTGACCCGCCAGGTATTCTACACATCAAACATGGATTGTACCGTGACACTTGAAACCGGCTCATCTCATTTGGACCGGATAATGCTCAAATTTGAAGACATGGAAATTTCGAGCTCACTGCAATGCCAGCAAGACCGACTCGACTTGTATGACGGCGGTTCAACCGCCTCCCCGAGACTGACAGGTGAGGCTGGAGCAGGCAATAGCCGGATTCTGTTTTATTGAATATTTCTCATTCTCACACATACACATGTACACTCATTGAGTGGCTTTTTGTGCAAACATGCGTGACGACGTCATATTGGAAGAGTTGTCTTCCCCGACTTCCCAGTAATACCGCAAAGGCTCGGTAAAGCGCTTAGTGTGAACAATTTGAAGGATTGCTCATTTGATTGATTACCAACATATCTCATAAAAAGAATTTTTTATCTGTAGTCAATTTTGTACTCTCAAACAGCAATTGTTTGTGCTTGATTGCTCGATTATTGTATACATTTGACAAATACGTCACATCTTCACCCATGAAATCAGACTTTTTCTTTTCTGATTGCATTTCTGTAATTACGAACGTAGATTTTGCTCCCAATATTTGCATTCACCGGCGTTTCTATGAAACCTATGTCTTGGTTTCTGATTTAAAAAAAGACTTCCACGAGTCTATGCCCAAAATGTAACATTAAAGTCACGAAGTTCCCTCCAGGAAAGGAATTCGTCGACGATACATCACATGACCCGATTGAAAGTGGTTTCATCATGGCTGCCAGTTTTACTCCACAAACTGAAATCTACGGAAGAACTGATTTACTCCCAGAGAGTCGGAGCACGAATTTCCACAGGTTGAATATCATCTTGGGTATCCCTACGACGATATCTAATTCTGCTAACATCAATTTATCAACACACTCTCAGTGAAAAAGCTAAAAAGTGAAGTAACTCCTTTCTACTGTTGTTAATTCAAACTTGACATTTCATGTAGTTCAACTGACGTCCCTACAGCAAGAAAATTATATGGAGTCCATATTCTGAATTATGAATATCCCCGAGATGTGGAGAATGTTTCACTTCGACAGCCTGTAGTTATAACTATGCCATGGTCGTGTAGGAATGAACGAATCGTGAAGGAATGATTTTTGGGGGTATGGAAGCAGAGGAAGGGATAATGATATATCTGATTTTTTTATGCTTTTTATTTTGTCCACTCGATTGAAATTAATTAATTGTGGCGTTCCTTTTCATCATTAGGGACGGATGGGCTATGTGGATCAACGACACCATATAGAGTGTACACAACAACTCAAGACAAAGTGACCGTGAGGTTTAAAAGTTCATTCGGAGTAGGAAGCGGCTTCACCATTCTCGTGACCGCCTACACTGACGGTAGGTGAACTACACTCTCAGAAAAAGCGGGAAGTTCAAGAACTGGCCAATTCCCTTTTTCGTGTAATATAGAACCACACAGGACACTAAAATCAGTCTTAAAAAACAACACATACAGATTGAATGGCAGGCTGGAAAAGAACCCTTCTAGAAACATGTTCAAAGAGTCCCTGTTGTATAGAACCGGCAGCCCGACTGAAGAACCTTCTCTCAGAGAGCGTTAGTGTATTTCTGTCAGGAGGATAGATATTTAGAATCTGCTTCAAGCTTCAAAAGAAGTTATTATCAAGGATATTTGAACGTTAAAAGTTGTCAAGTCTTGCTTCAATTTCGAATAAGTCAGTTGTATTAATCAGAGGAAAACAGTTGTCACTAAATTTTGATTTCCTGAAAAATACCTTTAAGAACATATACAATTCGTTTTGATAAATTCTTGAATTGCAATGTGAATGAGCAAACATTGCTAAGGTGTCGAAACTTTTTCACTAGGAATGCCGTAACCCAGTAAATTTTCTACTGAAACAATGTTTTGCTTTAATGGTCGGTGTTAGAGTGTTAGTGCAACCACAAACAAAACGTAGCCTAACTGTACATGGAAACTATAGCTGCGTCACACTTGCCGTGGTTTGTGTATATATTACAGGCTTTTGTTGGAGTTCCGATTTCATGTGTGACAACCTACGATGTATAAAAGACTACCTGACGTGTGATGGATACGATAATTGTGGTGACGATTCAGACGAGCTGGATGGATGCTTCTATTTATCTCCAGGAGGCATCGCTGGTGCGACTCTTGGCGGAATCGCGGCTACCATTTTCTTCATAGCGTTGGTGATGTTTAGTGTTCGGCGGCGAAGGGCGTACTATGGGAGGACAGTAACGGTGAGATTACATCACA
Organism: Hanleya hanleyi; assembly: GCA_036873755.1. NCBI lineage: Eukaryota > Metazoa > Mollusca > Polyplacophora > Lepidopleurida > Hanleyidae > Hanleya > Hanleya hanleyi. Next base: position 45,746 of record JAVTVY010021112.1, on the reverse strand, counting down.
ATGCTTTATATGCCAGAATATTCGTTGTTTACAGTAAATCGTGACCTACATTTCACCCTAATCTAGTTTCATATTGACAAGTAATGTTGCACGAAGTAAGATTTAGTAATAATGCAGGATATAATCGTGCGGAACCATATATGTTTGTCTATAAGCTACTTGCTGAGGTCAGCGATAAGTTAAGCCCAAGTCCCACTTAAACGAAGTTGTTTACGAAACTTTGCGATGTATTGGTTGTAATGTTTCGTAATAAATCGCTTTACAAAAGCCGGTTTTCCCGTCATTTGGGGCGAATAGATACATGTTCTACGAATAATTACGAATGTTTGCGATGCAGTTACAAAGAAATACGATACTTTTACGACAGTTAGCGATATTCGCACCCAAATTTAGGCGAATCAGTGCGATACAGTTGCGAATATGTGCGATGTATTTGCGAACATTTACGAAGTGCATACAACTACTTGCCATTATTTCACGATGTCCTGCGAATACGTACGAAGATTTTACGACGTTTTTACGACGTTGTTATGACAGTTTGGGTCAATGTTTACGATTACTTCGTATACCATCGTTTCCTGTCGTAAGTTATCGTAACTATTAGTATTTATTTTTCACTTGACGATTATTAACGGAACTGCTACCAATAAGGCGATTAAATTACGACTTAATTACGATGCATTACAACGTAGTTACGACGACTTGCGATTATTTACGATAAAATTACGAATATTCGAGAGTTAAAGCAAAATCGCATTGCTTGAATGAATTTTTTGAACATTTTCAAATTGGCGCGGTGATAAAACCGAGGCGACGATTTTCTTACGAATTGAAGCGATGGCTTACAAATCATGGCGAATGTCTTTACGAATAGCTTGCGAGAATCTTACCAATACTTACGATCTTAAATCGTCAAGCTTCGTAAAGGAATTCGCCTAAGTGGGACTTGGGCTTTAGGAACCCTGCCTCAGACACAGAAAATTCTAAGCACGTAAATCATCCAAACGAGAGAAATACAGTCTTAAAACTACTAGAAGAAAAAGAATATACAGATAGCTGGAGAAAAAAAAAGAAAAACAAAAAACAAGCTAGGCTAAATTTCTTTCTTCATGAAGATATTTTCAGCATAACAACAGATTGGTGTAAGGAATTTACATCGCTCCGGTGTAAACTTTGATCCACCGCACGTGAGGCACACCACATCTTATAGGATGTGTTTCCGCTCACATAGTCCTCGTTGTATTTCTCCCTTATCAGGAGATAAAATATATATCCAAATGAAATGGAATATGGAATCTACCCCCGAGGGATCTCTTTCAATATGAGGTGTTTCCCCGGGTTTTGCGTCTAGAGCTGATCTCCATGGTAACGGAAGTCATACATCTGACATGCGCTGTTCGGAGTTTCCGCGTGATGCTGTGCTTTCAACAAGGATGCCAATATGGATTCCTAGCAGTGCGAGACGAAGTAGGCCTACGGATGTCCTACATTATCCGAGGCCGTGCCGAGTGTAGACGAATATACTCCATTGCAACATAATCGATAAGAACTACCGAATATATCCTGAACAGGCATACAACTTTGCATAAACGATCAACTTTTCATGTAAACCTATTAGAGGGAGAAATAAACATGGATTTCATTTCATAAACAGTTCAGAATCTAAATGTAGGCAAAAAGGACTGTAATTGTGAGAACTAATACTAGAACTCATGGACTTCGAAAGGTCACCGAAAATTTTTAGACTGGTACAGATATTATAGTACATGTAGGATTGCATTATTTATTTAATACACAATATATGAGCAGAATATTCGCATCTTTACTCCCCAGACTCCTTGGCACAGGTAATGCCACTCTGACAGATACATTTAACAGTCGCCAATGAGAACTGAGAACAATAGAACAGTTATCAATTGCTGGTGATCCACAGATGTGCTGAAAGATTTGCGTGTTAAAAGACTGACAGATGCTCGTTTTTTTTTATAAATAATTTGGTTTCTATATACCGGGAAAGACAAAAAAAGGTTCAGTATTTTCTGAAAAATAGGTACCTTTGCCAAATATATTTATTACAAGGTATTGGGAATGGATAGGACAAGCATTGTCGCTCCGGAAACATCTTCCAGACAACACTCACTAACAAGAACTAAGATCGGTACCTATAGATTGGAATAAATGAACTTGAACTGAACAGATATGTGCGGTCAAACATGGACAACGACTGTATTTATGAATATGTGGCTTTCTATACCCCAGAAAATTTAAAAAAAGCACCGGTATCTGTAAAGTAGATACTCTGGACAAAAATAGTTATTCTCAGCTACGGAGAATACAGACTATTATATTTAAGAGCATTTCTCGGTATTCGGTCATGTTAACTTTATGGGAGCTTTCCCCCATTTTGACCTCATCACATCCATGAAAACAGTCAGTGACCAGTGCCTGTGAGGTAGCTCTTGGGTGGAAGACAAGCAAAGTAGGTGATCTTAATCTCAGATATTTAATAAAAATTATCTTCTCAGAAAAAGAATATATCGGATATATTTTATATATATGGCGTCTGGCAAGATCGCTACTTTCTGTTTGTCGTCTGTGATATGATGGACGATAAACAGCTTAAAAGTCTGGCCAACTGTTGTACTGTTTTGCAAAAAAATGAGGTAATTTAATCTTTATTTCTTGAGTAAAAGGTACACAGTGGTGTGAAGCCTACAAATTCGGGAAAATGAGTGTAGGCCTAATGCATAAGCAAAGTCACTCAGAATAAAGTTAACAAACGCATATTGACAGTCTCAATATTTCGACAAAGTTATATTTGTCATCATCAGGAGAAATGTGAGTGTAGGCCTATATGATCAAAACTGACCTCGTTTCATCGCTTGAGTTCCCCCTTTCGGTCGTGGTCCATGGTGGTTAATTTATATTGGACGGATTATATTAGGTGAGAAATACAGCTTTTTCGGCAGGGCTTAGGAAGCTTCTTGAAATCAGGAACTGAGTTCCCTGGTAGGGATGGCATATGCCGGTTATTCGAATGGGATACAGCATGCCCAGTTTGGTGTTCTGATCTGGATGGATTAGAGTTCCAGTTAGGCCAATCCCCCCATGCTGCTGCATGGTATGGCATAAGCCATCCTTCGTCTGCCGAGTTCCAAACTGTATGGCATGGAGTTCCTGGGAGTTCCAACACGGCGCACCATGCCACTCTGTTTGAAATGCCTTATGCCAGTTCCTAGTATGCCCCAATTTCAAGAAGCTCCCTTAACTCGGCATGCGTCTATGGCGACTGGTCTCCAGCCGCGAGAGTTAAAAGACTCGCTGCTTATGTTCCGTCTGTAATCTGCCTTGATTGTGATAACATGACAGCTAAGATTTAAAAACTTATTGACACCTATGAATTGAAGACAGTCACAACGATCAATTGATCAAATACCGTAAAAAACAAAACTATAAACTTAGAGCCTTGCTCAGCACACGATGTTTACTGAAAATTCCGCCATGATGCGCATGCTGCTTCAACCCAAACTTTGCGCAGTTCGCCTTTGCGCACACCCGGAAATAAAGGAGCGATAAAGAAAGTGAGTGAATGAATGACGTAAGTTATCAGAATATCCCTTGCCATGCACCATGGACGAGATGACGATCGAGATAATGTGATCCAACATTTAATCACTGTATTTATATTCATACTTTGCAGTTCCTACAGCGGCGATAAAAATGATAATTTATTTAATAAATTGACTTGACGACGGCAACATACGATTCATTTTTACGCGAACGAAAAAACGTTCACGCTTATTTCGTTTTGCGTAACCTCCAGGTGAACTGAATGATCGTTCGTGCAAAATTTTGTGGCTTGAACTGAAGCAGTCACCTGTAAGTATGAAGTCCCGACGGCTTAGCGACTGATACATCACCTGTCAACATGTATTCATGATATCAGGCTATAAAGTAGGCTGTATTAATTTGTTTCTCGTAAAAGTCTCGCGAGACTAGAGGGCAGTATGCGCAAAGACGTTTCCGCGCAGTTGTTGTTGTTAGATGCCTTCTTTCAAACCGGAAGATTAGAATTTTAAATGAACAATTTGGGTTTGAAAGACACACTTCCGTTCATCTGAGACAGCCCATATTCAATCCCAAGCTAGATCTAAACCTCCTCGACATTTTATCCGGGGGTTGAATTCAGAATTCTGCACCGTTCTCTCGGAAATTCTTGAAAACCAAGCACGACTGGCTCAAAGACTAAACCCATTCCAAGAAGGCCCCCTCCCCTTCGAGAGGTGGCCTTGATAAAGCACAGTGGATAAGAGAGGGAGCAAAATCGACTTAATACTTCTTAGGCCTAGAAAAAGGGAACTATACTAACAAATTTGTAACAAATATAACCAAGTAAAATGGAGAAAATGTATACGAAAGATATACTCAGAGAGCAGAGGAGTTACTGTTATAGTGAACTCCAAAACAAGATAGAATTGAAAAAGACAGCATACATGGATTCTCAGAAAAAATAAACAGATTAAACAGTTTATCAAACAAAGAAGCACAAAACAATGGATATATAACTTATGAAGAAATAATGAATGTCTTAAAGACCACAAAGTTTCTAGTTGAATTTTACGAACTGTTTTGGAAAAAGACTTGCAGTATTGGTTCTGAGATCAGCCAACTCTAGTTATGAAAAGCATGAATTCTACGGTGACGGAATCACCGTTGGGAAGACTTTTTTTTTATTCAAAGCCATGCACTCGGAATTTCCGTGGCCATACCCATGTAGTTTGCTATTCTGTATGACATCTGTTTGATGATTGGGTCATCACAGTGGTTAAATCTTTGGTTAAAACAAAAAAATCGTGATGGAATCACGAGAGCGCTTTTTAAATCTTCTCGGTAAAAGAGCTTTATTAATTACACATTTTCTCAAAAAAATATTCCTAGGGTGAATTTATCACCTCTATTTATAAAATTAAAACTTTATACCAAGGTATACAGTTCCCGTCACATGCATGTCTTACTACAGATCTTTCAAACCAGTATAGTTTTCAGCAAAACGCAAATTATTTTCCTTGACAATTTCGAATTTCCTGAGTTCTTCAGGTTCAAAAATTGCGGAAAAATATGTCGCGATTAAAACACATCTCCTCTGTTATTGACGTGTCCCGGAAGACCATAGGAAGTGAATAGAAATAACAGCATGCTAATATATGGTCTACGAAAGAATGTGGACTGAATTTTATGCGAAAAAGGGCTGTTTTTAGCGATGTCCGCTTTTTCGTGGAATTCGCGAAAGGCGGAACTACCTATACCTTAGCGCCAATGTTTGCCAAAGCCGAATAAACCAAGGAATCGCTTGTAAAATTGGCGTGCAATTTCGCTTGTCATTGATGGATGTAAACTTATTTTGTCATGTGAGGCCAACAGATTAAAAAAACAAAGTAAGCAAGCTAATTAATAAAGATCAAGACAGATTTATTGAGGGAAATATTAGACTGCTATACATCGTATCGCTTGTAACTGAAACAATGAGATATCAGTATTGTTACTGTCAATCGACTTTGAAAATGCTTTCGATTCCTTATATTGGCATTTAATACACGAAACCTTTTTAAATTTGGCGAGTCTATTCAAAACTGATCAAAACTATTTTATACAAAAACGGGCACTTTTCATCATTATTCGATATCACTAGGTAGAGTAGACATGGTGACCTGTTATCTTCGTACTTTATTCGGTGTACAGAGGTTCTGGGTAAAAATACATGTATTGGGGACAATTGTCATAAATAATACAGAATGCAAAATATGCCAATATGCCGATGATACTCAGCTAATCATTGACGGATCAGAAGAATCTCTTCGCGAAGCCATAAAATGTTTGGACGAATTTGATCAGTTTTCCGGTTTAAAAATAAATGTGGAGAAAACAAATGCGATGTAGATTGGGTCTTTGAGTAGTCTACAACCACAATTATGTCCGGATATTAAGCTAGCTTGGGTAAATGAACTTACGGTGTTGGGGATAAGACTTAGTTCCACTGATTTTCATGATATTGGAAGATAAATTATTTATCGAAACTCAGCAACATGAAACAACAATTATCCAAATGGAAGTTCAGAAACATAACTTAATTTGGTAAAATAACGATTGTAAAGTCCCTAGACTTGCCAAAGCTCGTACACCTCTTCCTGGTCTTACCCAGCCCACACGACCGTGATATAAAATACTTAAATAGCATTCTCTTTGAAAATTCAGTTGGAAAGGGGAAGCTGATATAATAAAGACGGTTATATTTGCACGATACCAAAAATACGAAACGGGGCCGAGAACGAACCATTTGAAGTATTTTGTTCAATCAGTGATAGAAAATTAATTCGGCACAAAAGGAAGTGACAAATCATGGTGGCTAAATATTATGATAAATTTGTAACCCAGAACCAGATTATATGAAAGTAATAATACGTAATATTGATAAACCGTTCTGGAAAGATACATTTACGACCTGCGTACAAACTTCAATGATTGTAATTACAAGCGTCTGGTCCGTCATTCATAATTCAGCCGTCGTCCATTAGAGAATATCCGCGTCCATAACCCAAAGACCTATTCCATATTCCATATAACAGTATTAGCACCAAATTCAAAAAAGACAATCATAGTATACATAAACATAGGTTGTTTCCTGCAAGAGAGAAGCGCTCCACAGTTTTCAACGATGCCGGCAAAACAGCATGATGTTCCAAAAATATCAAATCCGTATCACTGATCAGTATATTCTTAATCCATAATATTTGTTGTAAGGTCGTCATCTAAAGAATGATGTATCTCAGCCACGCTTTGATTGTGACTGTTCTGTTCATATGAGTACCATGAGGATCTTGAAGTACATGGGTTCCGGTCCCTAGCCCCGGGTTAAGCGGAATTAGACGCAAGTTACGAAACGTAACGCCATAGATCTTGCACGCTACGCTCGTATTTTGCTATCAGTACGCGATATATATCGCCAAATTTGAGAAACTTTGAGTGGAGGTGCTTGGCGGTGTAGCCCTGTTTTATAATTTTCTGCAACAATGTTTTGTGACGTTGATTAAAATCGTCACATTTAACACAGGATCTAGCAAATGCTACTAGGCGTGATATTCCCACTGGAATATTACTGTCCAGAAAGGGATAGTTTACGATGTCGAAATTGTAATCATCTCTTTTGTCATACAGTCGACGAGAGAGAAGGCCCACTTCATTTTTATAGAGATATAGGTCTAAATATGATGTGCCTGTAGGGCCATCTGTAGTTTCCTTCAAATTCAGTGAAAGTGGATATATATCCTTCACTGCGTCATTTATATAGCGATTATCCACAGCGAGAAGATCGTCTATATAGCGTTTGGTGAACCGATATGTTTTAGTCATTTTCGAAATTCTAAATTATGCATAGATAATTTGCAAAAACTGGGACTAAATAAAATGTAAGAGACCCTATTAACGGAGAAGGGAAAATAATGGAATTCAGTGAATTGAAACTAATACATGGGACCTTCTTAGATTGCACGGATTGGTCAAATCTATAGCACAGTAGTGGAAAAGTGAACTGGAAGTAATTAACCCAAGTCATCACCGCGTCTCACCCAATATTTAGAAATACTGGTAAGTGAAGGGATATAGCAGCTACTATGATATTTTAAATAACGCAAAACATATCTCCGCCAATGCTTGTGCCAAATGGGAAGATTATTTAAATAAAGAGGGAAAATACAAGTATCATACGGTGCACATGTTCTACAAAATTAAAGGACTTACATCTCAGATTCCTTCACCGTATATTATGTACTAACTCCGTCTTGTACAAAATCGGTTAAGCTGAAAACGATCTTAGTGATTTCTGTGGAAAAAACAGAGACACGATCACGAAATGGTCGCCAAGCTGCGGACGGATACGGAAATTTGGTGTAAGAAGTAGCAAAGTTAAATAGCCGTCGACTGAGGAAAGGGGTAAAAATTCAGGAATTTACGGATGCTATCAACAAAATAGTATATATATATGTACAACAAAATTGACAAAATATCAGTTAAATATCAGAGCGCTTTTACGCCTTTTAACAGCCATTACAAGACGAACAAATATGCTGCAGCTTTAGATAACAATTCACTGGAAAATGGATATTGTTTCATCGCTTTTTAAAATAATATTCAGTAGAAAGGATCCTCTAATTTTTGGACCTGTAAATGTGTGTAAAACAATGAATGTAGCAAAGTATACCCAAGGTGAAGTGCGCCATGTCGTAGTCGATGTGATTTGAAGAGTGTATTTGATTCAGCTGATTTACGTTTTTCTAGGTCATAGGGATTCGTGCGTATGGCAAGCCGTTTTACTTTTTATTCAGTATTTGGTGATATCATCAAATATTTGCTGATATCATGAAATGATTTACTGATATCATCAAATATTTGCTGATATCAACAAATATTTGGTGATATCAGCAAATATTTGCTGATATCAAATATTTGCTGATATCACCAAATCATTTGATGATATCTGCAACTGATTTGCTGATATCATCAAATGATTTGCTGATATCAGCAAATCATTTGATGATATCAGCAAATCATTTGATGATATCATCAAAAACGCTTTATTTGTTGATATCAGCAAATGATTTGCTGATATCATCAAATGATTTGATGATATCAGCAATTGATTTGCTGATATCAGCAAATGATTGATGATATCAGCAAATACTTTATATTTGATGATATCATTAAATATGGTGGAAGGTCAAAGTATGAACCATAACATGGAAGGCTCCCTGTTCAGAATGACAATAAACTTCGTCACAGCGCATGTTCCGTTTCACAGGCTTGCTCCACTATTCCTGCCCCCATTAGGGGCGGTTGACCTGTAGGTCCTGACCATTAACCACTGTGGTGGACCTACCTCGCACACGAGTTTCTGTGTACATCGGAATGTTCAACAAATAGCGCTTGAGATCATACTGAATTTACAGGGGACATGCTTAGATAAATAATGTCACACAACTGTTTCAATCTGTATCGGCTGTAGTACTATTTGATTACAGTACCCACATCATATCAAGATAAAAAGAAGCCATATGACTTCATTGAGGCTTTGTTAGTTCTGTCTTTATCGTAAGAGCCTGGTCTCCTGTTACGGGTCAGTAAAGGGTCATAGAGATTAATTTGTTGTATGTGCGGCTATGCCTTATCTCCTGCCCTAAAAGCTAACCAGTGAACAGGTGATGAAGCACGACAATCGGCTCTGCTTTAATATACAATGCTTCATGCTAACCGGCTTTTCCGAAATTATTATCCCCTTTCGCCTCACCCCGATTATACTCAAATGCAGATCTAATGAATTTGTGTCTACAAGTCAATAACGCGCGATGGAAATGTTTATCTTCCCTGCTGTATATTTATTTGAATGCCCTTATATCCATGTTTCTATTTGTCATTTATTAGTAAAGTTTGGCGTAAGGTATATGCGAGAGGTTTGATAGCGGCGGCCTTTCAAACATATTCCCTACATCACCCCAATCACTGTAGTTTTATTGTTATTGTCTGGTTCTTTAAGTACCGTAATAGATATTGCATTTGATTTGTCGGCAGATAGCTTTACCACAAGGTATAAATTATCAAACAACATGATGAGAAGGGAGCAGGCATTAACATTTAGGCTTATCTTCACGTTCCGCCATATTTAATGATATCATCAAATGATTTGCTGATATCAGTAAATCACTCGATTTGATGATATCATCAAATGATTTGCTGATATCATCAAATGATTTGCTGATATCATCAAACCATTTGGTGATATCATCAAATCATTTGGTGATATCAGCAAATCGACTCATTTGGTGATATCAGCAAATCATTTGATGATATCAGCAAATCATTTGATGATATCATCAAATCATTTGAAGATATCAGCAAATATTTAATGATATCAGCAAATGCCGAATAAAAAGTAAAGCGGCTTGACATACGTGCGCGTCTATGTTTTCCTCGAATGTTTGTTTATATGTATGTGCAGAAGTGCGCGTTTATGTATGTACTGTGATCTGAATGTGAATGTATACATAACCGTTGTTTGTACATATGTGGTAACAAAACGAAAAGAATAAAAATATGGGAAAAAGGTTCAGCGATAAAAATAAGGCATAACTTTGAACATGAGGGCCGCCATCTTGGTCTCCTAGAGAGCCACCTCCCTTGACTGTTCTCGTAATTTTAGGAACACCATGCGGCATATAAACGATCTAGTAAGCTAAACATATTGAAATTCTTCGCGAGGACTGTCTCTGGTTATCTAGACGTAATCATAGCAATGCATCGGAATGATGTAGGATTTATTTTATTCAACTGGATAAAAAATGAGATATCCTCTGAATGAAAAGATTCCTACATGTATGTACAAAATGTTGTATAAGACATGGCCAGAAGAATTTTACTATCACTACATGGGTCCAGATCTAAGACATCCATGTAAGCCAGTAGGGAATTATTACCTAATCTGTGGTGATTACAATTTACAGGTGGCGGCCACCAGTTACCCTACGGTCCAGACAGTAACTCATCAGACGACAGTTTCTCAACATCAAGGTTACGGATACAATCAGCCACAGACGGCGCCACCTCCACCTTACCCGGGACAACCACAGTCCAACTACCCAGGCCAACTGCAACGATACTAGCTGAACCTTTGCATAATGGGATTTCCACTATATCAATGCTAAATAATAGATTCACTGACGCGTGACTGTCTATAGCTCCTAGGGTGAATTTCTGGGCAGTATGGTATAATTTAATGCACGAATATTTGTCATTTCTTTAGATGGTTGGTTAAGTTAAGGTTTATTGACCATATCTTCGCTAGTTATCAGTTATTAAATATATCCCTGCATGTTGAATCATAAGCCGACATAAAAATGTACAACCCAGAAATTCACGCTGAAAGTTATACAGTCGACCACACATGAGCGGGCATAGTACATTTGTTTGGTAATCAGTCCAAAGATCAACCGTTCTTCAGATAAATCTGCTTCCCGAAGTATGTTGATACGTGCAGTACATTAAAGTATATTGGTGCTCATGTCAGCCCAGTCAGATTGAAGTATTGATCAGTCTCACAATTACATATAGCCATATATAGAGGTCTCAGGTTATCCAGACGTACTCATAGCACCAATGTGTGAGAACACACATATGACTATCCGATTTGTGCTGTAATTTAAATCTGAGAAATTAGACTTTTGATGATACTCAGAGTATGTTACTTTCTTCAATGGACAATCAATTATTCAGTCTGATTAAAATAAGACATGGACATTGCTCCGCTGGAAAAAAAAGTGCCCCAGCAGATTGAATATGATTTTATTCGAATAAATATGGCGCGTCATGTTACTGAAAGAAAAGTTGGTTCTGTTCAGGGACGGCGAAACGGGGGGAGGGGCATGCCCCCCCCCTCCCTCCCCCAATATTCTCAGCCAAAAAAAAGAAAAAACACGCGCACGACACAAAACCAAACAGAGAAAGGAAAAAAGAAAGACAGAGAAAGAAAACAAAACGGTAGAGTAAAATGAAAAAAACATTTATCTGTGTTTAATGCAGATTTTATTCTCCAGTAGGCATGAGGGGCACAAGAAAAATATTCATTCACATGCATAAGGTGAACTTTGTTCGGCTCTCCAACAAGTAGAAAAAATCTGTGTACATTATTGCAGAATCTTATAATACAAGCGTCTAGTCCGTCATTTAACAAGCAGCCGTCGCCCATTAAAGAATTTATGCGTCCATAATCCAAGGACCTAATTCATAAAATACCATCAGCACCAAATTAAAAGGATAAATCATGGTGTACATATAGAATCATGATGGACTAGACGCTTGTATCTCGATTGAAGTGATATTTAAATTATTTATGCTTCCGAACATCATCATTTGCTTGACGGCGAATATTTGAAAAAAATATATATATATTGTGAGAAACTACAAAACAGGCGAAACAAATAGAGTTTACACAGGCGAAGATCTCTTGTTTCTTGCCTAGCCGGCCCCGGACCCTTGCCTATTCACATAGGTCACATAGATTGCCAGTGATATTCATTATTCAACATGTCCAAACCGAACTTGACAAAACCGAATGTCCAATATCAAATATCGTTTATTATGGTCACTTCACATAGCTAACAGCATGTCAACATTACCGCTCCTACCAAATTGTATTGCTGTTGCAATTTTATAGCGTTGGACACACCGGTTCTCGTCATATCTCCGAAGTTAAGCTCGGTCAATACTTGAATGGGTGACCGGGTGCTGTACTGGCTGGGCGGATCGGTGTCCAGGGTAATAGGAACTCTGAGCACTATCTTGTTCTGGCACATGTAGGCCCCGTCATGATATGACTGAAACAAGGTTGAAAACGACGTTAAACCCTAGTACTCACTCACTCCTGCAATTTTACAATGTACATAATATATGCCGTTGACATACTATCTTCGTTATCAGCTCAAAAAGCAAGGAATCCCGCAAATGTTGCAACGTAAATCAAAGCAGTTAACGTTATTGCGATGACCCATTCAACAAAGTTTACATTCTGCATAGGACTGCTGTTGTTCATTACAATTTTTCTCCCAGCAGATTGACCAGATAGGCCGGGAGCCAATGCGAGATAAGGGGCCTAGAATTTGACACCTTTTGCACCTCGAGTTGACCAATTTCTGAAGCTGTAGTCTACAGGAATAGAGTATGTGGGTTATCCCAGGGCTGACAGGCCGAATCCCAGGGGTGACAATTCGAATATTCTTGTGGTCATAAGGTAGCTAAAGGTTAAAATGAACTAAATGACGTCACTTCCGCCAAAGGTGGATGTTCGTGGTAAGCATATCTCGCATTAAATGCTCAGTTGTGTTATTACTGGATAATATCATAACTAACTTTTATTGTGTTTCGCTAACTTAGTAAGTGTCGATTAATTTCTGAAAATATTGTGACAGTCGCGAGCCTGTATTCTTTTTAGGACACAATCAAACGACGATACCCACGTGACCAGCTCAGACGGTTGAAAAGTGCTCGTCTCAGAAGGCAGTTTACGTTCTCAAAAATCATTTGGTCATGAGTGTGGTTTGGTACATTTCACGTGAAGTGGGAGGAGTGGCAATCAAAAATATCAGTGTGTAGTTCCAGGTTAAAGTACAAGAAGGTCAGTTTTTCCGGGGCGAACTGAACCTGTTTAACCTGGAACGTAATGGGATAAAACTATACTTCATTGTTACCTACAGATGTGACATAAAGACGGAGCTTGCTGATTCATATTTCATTCAGTCATCAATGTTTGGCAATATTATCTGATTGGAATAATCAGTATCGATGAAAATGCTGAGCAACTCGTGAATTTCATACACATGAGGCCCTTTAGGGGAATCCTAGACGATAGACCCGAATCCTAGACGATAGACCCGAATTAGGTGTTTTTTATCAAAGTTTGGGTATTCCACCTCAGATATGGTGTTCTAAATCCACGGCGATCGTAATTTTGCAGTTAATTTTTACTTCGTCCCGTTAGAGGATGCTGATGAAGGGAAATGCTAGATATCACAGTGGTATAATTACTAAAAATTCCTCGAAAAACACCCCCCCCTTCCCCTCCACAAGCTCGCAAGTCCGGTCAGGAGGGAGGGTCATTATGTTCCGCAGTTTGCTCTAATTATATGAAACAGATGAATATGGACAAAGATTTCAGTCGGAGACAATTTTGCGTTAAATTTGCAACCGATCTCCCGACCAGTCAGCAAATTTACTTAGATTCGCAGGCTAAAATTTCGCAAATTCGCTTCTATTTTAGCTCTCAGCGTTCGGCAAATCACATTTGACTGATGGAGATATCTCCCTTGATAAGCCTATGATACATCACTTTTTCCCTTGACTGTCCTATGGGACGTGGTACACATACATGGGGAATTGTGCCCAGATTACTCCCTAACTTTATCTGAAAGATGTTTTGGCGCATTAGGACTTATATAGTGTAGATGTCAAATTTCACTGATTGCATAGGTTACAGAATTAGCTGCAAAATATTTATTCTTTGGAGCTTGGCTATAATATTACCCTCAGTACTTCTTCAGATATTGACCTATCTGTGGTGTCAAGGGTTTCAAAATTTTCCTTCCTTTAAAAGGTTAAAATGAACTAAATGACGTCACTTCCGCCAAAGGTGGATGTTCGTGGTAAGCATATCCCGCATTAAATGCTCAGTTGTGTTATTACTGGATAATATCATAACTAACTTTTATTGTGTTTCGCTAACTTAGTAAGTGTCGATTAATTTCTGAAAAAATTGTGACAGTCGCGAGCCTGTGTTCTTTTCAGGACACAATCAAACGACGATACCCACGTGACCAGCTCAGACGGTTGAAAAGTGCTCGTCTCAGAAGGCAGTTTACGTTCTCAAAAATCAATTGGATTGAGTGTGGTTTGGTACATTTCACGTGAAGTGGGAGGAGTGGTAATCAAAAACATCAGTGTGTAGTTCCAGGTTAAAGTACAAGAAGGTCAGTTTTTCAGGGGCGAACTGAACCTGTTTAACCTGGAACGTAATGGGACAAAATTTAGTTCATTGTTACCTACAGATGTGACATAAAGACGGAGCTTGCTGATTCATATTTCATTCAGTCATCAATGTTTGGCAATATTATCTGATTGGAATAATCAGTATCGATGAAAATGCTGAGCAACTCGTGAATTTCATACACATGAGGCCCTTTAGGGGAATCCTAGACGATAGACCCGAAATATGTGTTTTTTATCAAAGTTTGTGTATTCCACCTGAGATATGGTGTTCTAAATCCACGGCGATCGTAATTTTGCAGTTAATTTTTATTTCGTCCCATTAGAGGATGCTGAGAAAGGAAATGCTAGATATCACAGTGGTATAATTACTAAAAAATAACTCGAAAAACACCCCAACCCCCCCTCCCCTCCACAAGCTCTCAAGTCCGGGCGGGAGGGAGGGTCATTATGTTCCGCAGTTTGCTCTAATTATATGAAACAGATGAATATGGACAAAGATTTCAGTCGGAGACACTTTTATGTTAAATTTGCAACCGATCTCCCGACCAGTCAGCAAATTTACTTAGATTTGCAGGCTAAAATTTCACAAATTCGCTTCTATTTTAGCTCTCCGCGTTCCTCAAATCACTTTTGACTGATGTAGTTATTTCCCTTGATATGCCTATGATTACATCACTTTCTTTCTTAACTGTCCTATAGGACGTGGTACACACATATGGGGAATTGTGCCCAGATTACTCCCTAACTTTATCTGAAAGATGTATTAGCGCATTAAGACTTATATAGTGTAGATGTCAAATTTCACTGATTGTAAAGATGGGGGGTAGGTTACAGAATTAGCTGTAAAATATTTATTCTTTGGAGCTTGGCTATAATATTATCCTCAGTACTTCTTCAGATACTGACCTATCTGTGGTGTCAAGGGTTTCAAAATTTTCCCTCCTTTAGGTTAAAACGAACTAAATGACGTCACTTCCGCCAAAGGTGGATGTTCGTGGTAAGCATATCCCGCATTAAATGCTCAGTTGTGTTATTACTGGATAATATCATAACTAACTTTTATTGTGTTTCGCTAACTTAGTAAGTGTCGATTAATTTCTGAAAAAATTGTGACAGTCGCGAGCCTGTGTTCTTTTCAGGACACAACCAAACGACGATACCCACGTGACCAGCTCAGACGGTTGAAAAGTGCTCGTCTCAGAAGGCAGTTTACGTTCTCAAAAATCATTTGGTCATGAGTGTGGTTTGGTACATTTCACGTGAAGTGGGAAGAGTGTTAATCAAAAACATCGGTGTGTAGTTCCAGGCTAAAGTACAAGAAGGTCAGTTTTTCAGGGGCGAACTGAACCTGTTTAACCTGGAACGTAATGGGACTAAACTATAGTTCATTGTTACCTATAGACACATGATAGATGTGACATAAAGACGGAGCTTGCTGATTCATATTTCCTTCAATCATCAATGTTTAGCAATATTATCTAATTGGAATAATCAGTATCGATAAAAATGCTGAGCAACTCGTGAATTTCATACACATGAGGCCCTTTAGGGGAATCCTAGACGATAGACCCGAATTAGGTGTTTTTTATCAAAGTTTGGGTATTCCACCTCAGATATGGTGTTCTAAATCCACGGCGATCGTAATTTTGCAGTTAATTTTTACTTCGTCCCGTTAGAGGATGCTGATGAAGGGAAATGCTAGATATCACAGTGGTATAATTACTAAAAATTCCTCGAAAAACACCACCCCCCTTCCCCTCCACAAGCTCGCAAGTCCGGTCAGGAGGGAGGGTCATTATGTTCCGCAGTTTGCTCTAATTATATGAAACAGATGAATATGGACAAAGATTTCAGTCGGAGACAATTTTGCGTTAAATTTGCAACCGATCTCCCGACCAGTCAGCAAATTTACTTAGATTCGCCGGCTAAAATTTCGCAAATTCGCTTCTATTTTAGCTCTCAGCGTTCGGCAAATCACATTTGACTGATGGAGATATCTCCCTTGATAAGCCTATGATACATCACTTTTTCCCTTGACTGTCCTATGGGACGTGGTACACATACATGGGGAATTGTGCCCAGATTACTCCCTAACTTTATCTGAAAGATGTTTTGGCGCATTAGGGCTTATATAGTGTAGATGTCAAATTTCACTGATTGCAAAGGTTACAGAATTAGCTGCAAAATATTTATTCTTTGGAGCTTGGCTATAATATTACCCTCAGTACTTCTTCAGATATTGACCTATCTGTGGTGTCAAGGGTTTCAAAATTTTCCTTCCTTTAAAAGGTTAAAATGAACTAAATGACGTCACTTCCGCCAAAGGTGGATGTTCGTGGAAAGCATATCCCGCATTAAATGCTCAGTTGTGTTATTACTGGATAATATCATAACTAACTTTTATTGTGTTTCGCTAACTTAGTAAGTGTCGATTAATTTCTGGAAATATTGTGACAGTCGCGAGCCTGTATTCTTTTTAGGACACAATCAAACGACGATACCCACGTGACCAGCTCAGACGGTTGAAAAGTGCTCGTCTCAGAAGGCAGTTTACGTTCTCAAAAATCATTTGGTCATGAGTGTGGTTTGGTACATTTCACGTGAAGTGGGAGGAGTGGCAATCAAAAATATCAGTGTGTAGTTCCAGGTTAAAGTACAAGAAGGTCAGTTTTTCCGGGGCGAACTGAACCTGTTTAACCTGGAACGTAATGGGATAAAACTATACTTCATTGTTACCTACAGATGTGACATAAAGACGGAGCTTGCTGATCCATATTTCATTCAGTCATCAATGTTTGGCAATATTATCTGATTGGAATAATCAGTATCGATGAAAATGCTGAGCAACTCGTGAATTTCATACACATGAGGCCCTTTAGGGGAATCCTAGACGATAGACCCGAATTAGGTGTTTTTTATCAAAGTTTGGGTATTCCACCTCAGATATGGTGTTCTAAATCCACGGCGATCGTAATTTTGCAGTTAATTTTTACTTCGTCCCGTTAGAGGATGCTGATGAAGGGAAATGCTAGATATCACAGTGGTATAATTACTAAAAATTCATCGAAAAACACCCCCCACTTCCCCTCCACAAGCTCGCAAGTCCGGTCAGGAGGGAGGGTCATTATGTTCCGCAGTTTGCTCTAATTATATGAAACAGATGAATATGGACAAAGATTTCAGTCGGAGACAATTTTGCGTTAAATTTGCAACCGATCTCCCGACCAGTCAGCAAATTTACTTAGATTCGCCGGCTAAAATTTCGCAAATTCGCTTCTATTTTAGCTCTCAGCGTTCGGCAAATCACATTTGACTGATGGAGATATCTCCCTTGATAAGCCTATGATACATCACTTTTTCCCTTGACTGTCCTATGGGACGTGGTACACATACATGGGGAATTGTGCCCAGATTACTCCCTAACTTTATCTGAAAGATGTTTTGGCGCATTAGGACTTATATAGTGTAGATGTCAAATTTCACTGATTGCATAGGTTACAGAATTAGCTGCAAAATATTTATTCTTTGGAGCTTGGCTATAATATTACCCTCAGTACTTCTTCAGATATTGACCTATCTGTGGTGTCAAGGGTTTCAAAATTTTCCTTCCTTTAAAAGGTTAAAATGAACTAAATGACGTCACTTCCGCCAAAGGTGGATGTTCGTGGTATGCATATCCCGCATTAAATGCTCAGTTGTGTTATTACTGGATAATATCATAACTAACTTTTATTGTGTTTCGCTAACTTAGTAAGTGTCGATTAATTTCTGAAAATATTGTGACAGTCGCGAGCCTGTATTCTTTTTAGGACACAATCAAACGACGATACCCACGTGACCAGCTCAGACGGTTGAAAAGTGCTCGCCTCAGAAGGCAGTTTACGTTCTCAAAAATCATTTGGTCATGAGTGTAGTTTGGTACATTTCACGTGAAGTGGGAGGAGTGGCAATCAAAAATATCAGTGTGTAGTTCCAGGTTAAAGTACAAGAAGGTCAGTTTTTCCGGGGCGAACTGAACCTGTTTAACCTGGAACGTAATGGGATAAAACTATACTTCATTGTTACCTACAGATGTGACATAAAGACGGAGCTTGCTGATCCATATTTCATTCAGTCATCAATGTTTGGCAATATTATCTGATTGGAATAATCAGTATCGATGAAAATGCTGAGCAACTCGTGAATTTCATACACATGAGGCCCTTTAGGGGAATCCTAGACGATAGACCCGAAATAGGTGTTTTTATCAAAGTTTGTGTATTCCACCTGAGATATGGTGTTCTAAATCCACGGCGATCGTAATTTTGCAGTTAATTTTTATTTCGTCCCGTTAGAGGATGCTGATGAAGGGGAATGCTAGATATCACAGTGGTATAATTACTAAAAATAACTCGAAAAACACCCCCCCTCCCCTCCACAAGCTCGCAAGTCCGGGCGGGAGGGAGGGTCATTATGTTCCGCCGTTTGCTCTAATTATATGAAACAGATGAATATGGACAAAGATTTCAGTCAGAGACAATTTTACGTTAAATTTGCAACCGATCTCTCGACCAGTCAGCAAATTTACTTAGATTCGCAGGCTAAAATTTCACAAATTCGCTTCTATTTTAGCTCTCCGCGTTCTGCAAATCACTTTTGACTGATAGAGTTATTTCCCTTGATATGCCTATGATTACATCACTTTCTTTCTTGACTGTCCAATAGGACGTGGTACACATATATGGGGAATTGTGCCCAGATTACTCCCTAACTTTATCTGAAAGATGTTTTAGCGCATTAGGACTTATATAGTGTAGATGTCAAATTTCACTGATTGCAAAGATGGGGGGTAGGTGGACGACGGCTGGATTATGAATGACGGACTAGACGCTTGTAACAGAATTAGCTGCAAAATATTTATTCTTTGGAGCTTGGCTATAATATTACCCTCAGTACTTCTTCAGATATTGACCTATCTGTGGTGTCAAGAGTTTCAAAATTTTCCTTCCTTTCGGTTAAAACGAACTAAATGACGTCACTTCCGCCAAAGGTGGATGTTCGTGGTAAGCATATCCAGCATTAAATGCTCAGTTGTGTTATTACTGGATAATATCATAACTAACTTTTATTGTGTTTCGCTAACTTAGTAAGTGTCGATTAATTTCTGAAAATATTCTGACAGTCGCGAGCCTGTATTCTTTTTAGGACACAATCAAACGACGATACCCACGTGACCAGCTCAGACGGTTGAAAAGTGCTCGTCTCAGAAGGCAGTTTACGTTCTCAAAAATCATTTGGTCATGAGCGTGGTTTGGTACATTTCACGTGAAGTGGGAGGAGTTGTAATCAAAAACATCAGTGTGTAGTTCCAAAGGTCAGTTTTTGAGGGGCGAACTCAAACTGTTTAACCTGGAACGTAATGGGACAAAACTATACTTCATTGATACCTACAAATGTGACATAAAGACGGAGCTTGCTGATTCATATTTCATTCAGTCATCAATGTTTGGCAATATTATCTGATTGGAATAATCAGTATCGATGAAAATGCTGAGCAACTCGTGAATTTCATACACATGAGGACCTTTAGGGAAATCCTAGACGATAGACCCGAATTAGGTGTTTTTTATCAAAGTTTGGGTATTCCACCTCAGATATGGTGTTCTAAATCCACGGCGATCGTAATTTTGCAGTTAATTTTTACTTCGTACCGTTAGAGGATGCTGATGAAGGGAAATGCTAGATATCACAGTGGTATAATTACTAAAAATTCCTCGAAAAACCCTTCCCCCTTCCTCCACAAGCTCGCAAGTCCGGTCAGGAGGAGGGTCATTATGTTCCGCAGTTTGCTCTAATTATATGGAAACAGATGAATAGGATGCAAAGATTTCAGTCGGAGACAATTTTTGCGTTAAATTTGCAACCGATCTCCCGACCAGTCAGCAAATTTACTTAGATTCGCAGGCTAAAATTTCGCAAATTCGCTTCTATTTTAGCTCTCAGCGTTCGGCAAATCACATTTGACTGATGGAGATATCTCCCTTGATAAGCCTATGATACATCACTTTTTCCCTTGACTATCCTATGGGACGTGGTACACATACATGGGGAATTGTGCCCAGATTACTCCCTAACTTTATCTGAAAGATGTTTTGGCGCATTAGGACTTATATAGTGTAGATGTCAAATTTCACTGATTGCATAGGTTACAGAATTAGCTGCAAAATATTTATTCTTTGGAGCTTGGCTATAATATTACCCTCAGTACTTCTTCAGATATTGACCTTTCTGTGGTGTCAAGGGTTTCAAAATTTTCCTTCCTTTAAAAGGTTAAAATGAACTAAATGACGTCACTTCCGCCAAAGGTGGATGTTCGTGGTAAGCATATCCCGCATTAAATGCTCAGTTGTGTTATTACTGGATAATATCATAACTAACTTTTATTGTGTTTCGCTAACTTAGTAAGTGTCGATTAATTTCTGAAAATATTGTGACAGTCGCGAGCCTGTATTCTTTTTAGGACACAATCAAACGACGATACCCACGTGACCAGCTCAGACGGTTGAAAAGTGCTCGTCTCAGAAGGCAGTTTACGTTCTCAAAAATCATTTGGTCATGAGTGTGGTTTGGTACATTTCACGTGAAGTGGGAGGAGTGGCAATCAAAAATATCAGTGTGTAGTTCCAGGTTAAAGTACAAGAAGGTCAGTTTTCCGGGGCGAACTGAACCTGTTTAACCTGGAACGTAATGGGATAAAACTATACTTCATTGTTACCTACAGATGTGACATAAAGACGGAGCTTGCTGATTCATATTTCATTCAGTCATCAATGTTTGGCAATATTATCTAATTGGAATAATCAGTATCGATGAAAATACTGAGCAACTCGTGAGTTTTATACACATGAGGCCTTTAGGGGAATCCTAGACGATAGACCCGAAATAGGTGTTTTTTATCAAAGTTTGTGTATTCCACCTGAGATATGGTGTTCTAAATCCACGGCGATCGTAATTTTGCAGTTAATTTTTACTTCGTCCCGTTAGAGGATGCTGATGAAGGGAAATGCTAGATATCACAGTGGTATAATTACTAAAAATTCCTCGAAAAACACCCCCCCCCCCTTCCCCTCCACAAGCTCGCAAGTCCGGTCGGGAGGGAGGGTCATTATGTTCCGCAGTTTGCTCTAATTATATGAAACAGATGAATATGGACAAAGATTTCAGTCGGAGACAATTTTGCGTTAAATTTGCAACCGATCTCCCGACCAGTCAGCAAATTTACTTAGATTCGCAGGCTAAAATTTCGCAAATTCGCTTCTATTTTAGCTCTCAGCGTTCGGCAAATCACATTTGACTGATGGAGATATCTCCCTTGATAAGCCTATGATACATCACTTTTTCCCTTGACTGTCCTATGGGACGTGGTACACATACATGGGGAATTGTGCCCAGATTACTCCCTAACTTTATCTGAAAGATGTTTTGGCGCATTAGGACTTATATAGTGTAGATGTCAAATTTCACTGATTGCAAAGGTTACAGAATTAGCTGCAAAATATTTATTCTTTGGAGCTTGGCTATAATATTACCCTCAGTACTTCTTCAGATATTGACCTATCTGTGGTGTCAAGGGTTTCAAAATTTTCCTTCCTTTAAAAGGTTAAAATGAACTAAATGACGTCACTTCCGCCAAAGGTGGATGTTCGTGGTAAGCATATCCCGCATTAAATGCTCAGTTGTGTTATTACTGGATAATATCATAACTAACTTTTATTGTGTTTCGCTAACTTAGTAAGTGTCGATTAATTTCTGAAAAAAATGTGACATTCGCGAGCCTGTGTTCTTTTCAGGACACAATCAAACGACGATACCCACGTGACCCGCTCAGACGGTTGAAAAGTGCTCGTCTCAGAAGGCAGTTTACGTTCTCAAAAATCATTTGGTCATGAGTGTGGTTTGGTACATTTCACGTGAAGTGGGAGGAGTGGCAATCAAAAATATCAGTGTGTAGTTCCAGGTTAAAGTACAAGAAGGTCAGTTTTTCCGGGGCGAACTGAACCTGTTTAACCTGGAACGTAATGGGATAAAACTATACTTCATTGTTACCTACAGATGTGACATAAAGACGGAGCTTGCTGATTCATATTTCATTCAGTCATCAATGTTTGGCAATATTATCTGATTGGAATAATCAGTATCGATGAAAATGCTGAGCAACTCGTGAATTTCATACACATGAGGCCCTTTAGGGGAATCCTAGACGATAGACCCGAATTAGGTGTTTTTTATCAAAGTTTGGGTATTCCACCTCAGATATGGTGTTCTAAATCCACGGCGATCGTAATTTTGCAGTTAATTTTTACTTCGTCCCGTTAGAGGATGCTGATGAAGGGAAATGCTAGATATCACAGTGGTATAATTACTAAAAATTCCTCGAAAAACACCCCCCCCCCCTTCCCCTCCACAAGCTCGCAAGTCCGGTCGGGAGGGAGGGTCATTATGTTCCGCAGTTTGCTCTAATTATATGAAACAGATGAATATGGACAAAGATTTCAGTCGGAGACAATTTTGCGTTAAATTTGCAACCGATCTCCCGACCAGTCAGCAAATTTACTTAGATTCGCAGGCTAAAATTTCACAAATTCGCTTCTATTTTAGCTCTCAGCGTTCGGCAAATCACATTTGACTGATGGAGATATCTCCCTTGATAAGCCTATGATACATCACTTTTTCCCTTGACTGTCCTATGGGACGTGGTACACATACATGGGGAATTGTGCCCAGATTACTCCCTAACTTTATCTGAAAGATGTTTTGGCGCATTAGGACTTATATAGTGTAGATGTCAAATTTCACTGATTGCATAGGTTACAGAATTAGCTGCAAAATATTTATTCTTTGGAGCTTGGCTATAATATTACCCTCAGTACTTCTTCAGATATTGACCTATCTGTGGTGTCAAGGGTTTCAAAATTTTCCTTCCTTTAAAAGGTTAAAATGAACTAAATGACGTCACTTCCGCCAAAGGTGGATGTTCGTGGTAAGCATATCCCGCATTAAATGCTCAGTTGTGTTATTACTGGATAATATCATAACTAATTTTTATTGTGTTTCGTTAACTTAGTAAGTGTCGATTAATTTCTGAAAATATTGTGACAGTCGCGAGCCTGTTTTCTTTTTAGGACACAATCAAACGACGATACCCACGTGACCAGCTCAGACGGTTGAAAAGTGCTCGTCTCAGAAGGCAGTTTACGTTCTCAAAAATCATTTGGTCATGAGTGTGGTTTGGTACATTTCACGTGAAGTGGGAGGAGTGGCAATCAAAAATATCAGTGTGTAGTTCCAGGTTAAAGTACAAGAAGGTCAGTTTTTCCGGGGCGAACTGAACCTGTTTAACCTGGAACGTCATGGGATAAAACTATACTTCATTGTTACCTACAGATGTGACATAAAGACGGAGCTTGCTGATTCATATTTCATTCAGTCATCAATGTTTGGCAATATTATTTGATTGGAATAATCAGTATCGATGAAAATGCTGAGCAACTCGTGAATTTCATACACATGAGGCCCTTTAGGGGAATCCTAGACGATAGACCCGAATTAGGTGTTTTTTATCAAAGTTTGGGTATTCCACCTCAGATATGGTGTTCTAAATCCACGGCGATCGTAATTTTGCAGTTAATTTTTACTTCGTCCCGTTAGAGGATGCTGATGAAGGGAAATGCTAGATATCACAGTGGTATAATTACTAAAAATTCCTCGAAAAACACCCCCCCCTTCCCCTCCACAAGCTCGCAAGTCCGGTCAGGAGGGAGGGTCATTATGTTCCGCAGTTTGCTCTAATTATATGAAACAGATGAATATGGACAAAGATTTCAGTCGGAGACAATTTTGCGTTAAATTTGCAACCGATCTCCCGACCAGTCAGCAAATTTACTTAGATTCGCAGGCTAAAATTTCGCAAATTCGCTTCTATTTTAGCTCTCAGCGTTCGGCAAATCACATTTGACTGATGGAGATATCTCCCTTGATAAGCCTATGATACATCACTTTTTCCCTTGACTGTCCTATGGGACGTGGTACACATACATGGGGAATTGTGCCCAGATTACTCCCTAACTTTATCTGAAAGATGTTTTGGCGCATTAGGACTTATATAGTGTAGATGTCAAATTTCACTGATTGCATAGGTTACAGAATTAGCTGCAAAATATTTATTCTTTGGAGCTTGGCTATAATATTACCCTCAGTACTTCTTCAGATATTGACCTATCTGTGGTGTCAAGGGTTTCAAAATTTTCCTTCCTTTAAAAGGTTAAAATGAACTAAATGACGTCACTTCCGCCAAAGGTGGATGTTCGTGGTAAGCATATCCCGCATTAAATGCTCAGTTGTGTTATTACTGGATAATATCATAACTAACTTTTATTGTGTTTCGCTAACTTAGTAAGTGTCGATTAATTTCTGAAAATATTGTGACAGTCGCGAGCCTGTTTTCTTTTTAGGACACAATCAAACGACGATACCCACGTGACCAGCTCAGACGGTTGAAAAGTGCTCGACTCAGAAGGCAGTTTACGTTCTCAAAAATCATTTGGTCATGAGTGTGGTTTGGTACATTTCACGTGAAGTGGGAGGAGTGGCAATCAAAAATATCAGTGTGTAGTTCCAGGTTAAAGTACAAGAAGGTCAGTTTTTCCGGGGCGAACTGAACCTGTTTAACCTGGAACGTAATGGGATAAAACTATACTTCATTGTTACCTACAGATGTGACATAAAGACGGAGCTTGCTGATTCATATTTCATTCAGTCATCAATGTTTGGCAATATTATCTGATTGGAATAATCAGTATCGATGAAAATGCTGAGCAACTCGTGAATTTCATACACATGAGGCCCTTTAGGGGAATCCTAGACGATAGACCCGAATTAGGTGTTTTTTATCAAAGTTTGGGTATTCCACCTCAGATATGGTGTTCTAAATCCACGGCGATCGTAATTTTGCAGTTAATTTTTACTTCGTCCCGTTAGAGGATGCTGATGAAGGGAAATGCTAGATATCACAGTGGTATAATTACTAAAAATTCCTCGAAAAACACCCCCCCCCCTTCCCCTCCACAAGCTCGCAAGTCCGGTCAGGAGGGAGGGTCATTATGTTCCGCAGTTTGCTCTAATTATATGAAACAGATGAATATGGACAAAGATTTCAGTCGGAGACAATTTTGCGTTAAATTTGCAACCGATCTCCCGACCAGTCAGCAAATTTACTTAGATTCGCAGGCTAAAATTTCGCAAATTCGCTTCTATTTTAGCTCTCAGCGTTCGGCAAATCACATTTGACTGATGGAGATATCTCCCTTGATAAGCCTATGATACATCACTTTTTCCCTTGACTGTCCTATGGGACGTGGTACACATACATGGGGAATTGTGCCCAGATTACTCCCTAACTTTATCTGAAAGATGTTTTGGCGCATTAGGACTTATATAGTGTAGATGTCAAATTTCACTGATTGCATAGGTTACAGAATTAGCTGCAAAATATTTATTCTTTGGAGCTTGGCTATAATATTACCCTCAGTACTTCTTCAGATATTGACCTATCTGTGGTGTCAAGGGTTTCAACATTTTCCTTCCTTTAAAAGGTTAAAATGAACTAAATGACGTCACTTCCGCCAAAGGTGGATGTTCGTGGTAAGCATATCCCGCATTAAATGCTCAGTTGTGTTATTACTGGATAATATCATAACTAACTTTTATTGTGTTTCGCTAACTTAGTAAGTGTCGATTAATTTATGAAAAAATTGTGACAGCTTCGCGATTTACCTGTTTTTTCTTTTGTATCAATAATCAAACGACGATACCCGCTACCGACCAGCTCTGTAATTTTTGCTGAAGCTCCGTCCTGCAGCTGCAGTTTACGTTCTCAAAAATCATTTGGTCATGAGTGTGGTTTGGTACATTTCACGCAAAGTGGGAGGAGTGGTAATCAAAAACATCAGTGTGTAGTTCCAGGCTAAAGTACAAGAAGGTTAGTTTTTCAGGGGCGAACTGAACCTGTTTAACCTGGAACGTAATGGGACAAAACTATACTTCATTGTTACCTACAGATGTGAAATAAAGACGGAGCTTGCTGATTCATATTTCATTCAGTCATCAATGTTTGGCAATATTATCTAATTGGAATAATTAGTATCGATGAAAATGCTGAGCAACTCGTGAATTTCATACACATGAGGCCCTTTAGGGGAATCCTAGACGATAGACCCGAAATAGGTGTTTTTTATCAAACTTTGTGTATTCCACCTGAGATGTGGTGTTCTAACTCCACGGCGATCCTAATTTTGCAGTTAATTTTTATTTCGTCCCGTTAGAGGATGCTGATGAAGGGAAATGCTAGATATCACAGTGGTATAATTACTAAAAATAACTCGAAAAACACCCCCCCCTCCCCTCCACAAGCTCGCAAGTCT
Source organism: Hanleya hanleyi (assembly GCA_036873755.1). Taxonomy (NCBI): domain Eukaryota; kingdom Metazoa; phylum Mollusca; class Polyplacophora; order Lepidopleurida; family Hanleyidae; genus Hanleya; species Hanleya hanleyi. Next base: position 18,708 of record JAVTVY010021112.1, on the reverse strand, counting down.
GGGAGGGAGGAAGGGAGGGTCATTATGTTCCGCAGTTTGGTCTGATTATATGAACCAGATGAATATGGACAAAGATTTCAGTCGGAGACAATTTTACCTTTAAATTTGCAATCGATCTCCCGACCAGTCAGCAAATTTACTTAGATTCGCAGGCTAAAATTTCACAAATTCTCTTCTATTTTAGCTCTCAGCGTTCTGCAAATCACTTTTGACTGATGGAGTTATCTCCCTTGATAAGCCTATGATTAGATCACTTTCTTCCTTGACTGTCCTATAGGACGTGGCACACATATATGGGGAATTGTGCCCAGATTACTCCCTAACTTTATCTGAAAGATGTTTTAGCGCATTAGGACTTATATAGTGTAGATGTCAAATTTCACTGATTGCAAAGATGGGGGGTAGGTTACAGAATTAGCTGCAAAATATTTATTCTTTGGAGCTTGGCTATAATATTACTCTCAGTACTTCTTCAGATATTGATCTATCTGTGGTGTCAAGAGTTTCAAAATTTTCCTTCCTTTAGGTTAAAGCGAACTAAATGACGTCATTTCCGCCAAAGGTGGATGTTCGTGGTAAGCATATCCCGCATTAAATGCTCAGTTGTGTTATTACTGGATAATATCATAACTAACTTTTATTGTGTTTCGCTAACTTAGTAAGTGTCGATTAATTTCTGAAAATATTGTGACAGTCGCGAGCCTGTATTCTTTTTAGGACACAATCAAACGACGATACCCACGTGACCAGCTCAGACGGTTGAAAAGTGCTCGTCTCAGAAGGCAGTTTACGTTCTCAAAAATCATTTGGTCATGAGTGTGGTTTGGTACATTTCACGTGAAGTGGGAGGAGTGGCAATCAAAAATATCAGTGTGTAGTTCCAGGTTAAAGTACAAGAAGGTCAGTTTTTCCGGGGCGAACTGAACCTGTTTAACCTGGAACTTAATGGGATAAAACTATACTTCATTGTTACCTACAGATGTGACATAAAGACGGAGCTTGCTGATTCATATTTCATTCAGTCATCAATGTTTGGCAATATTATCTGATTGGAATAATCAGTATCGATGAAAATGCTGAGCAACTCGTGAATTTCATACACATGAGGACCTTTAGGGGAATCCTAGACGATAGACCCGAATTAGGTGTTTTTTATCAAAGTTTGGGTATTCCACCTCAGATATGGTGTTCTAAATCCACGGCGATCGTGATTTTGCAGTTAATTTTTACTTCGTCCCGTTAGAGGATGCTGATGAAGGGAAATGCTAGATATCACAGTGGTATAATTACTAAAAATTCCTCGAAAAACCCCCCCCCCCCTTCCCCTCCACAAGCTCGCAAGTCCGGTCAGGAGGGAGGGTCATTATGTTCCGCAGTTTGCTCTAATTATATGAAACAGATGAATATGGACAAAGATTTCAGTCGGAGACAATTTTGCGTTAAATTTGCAACCGATCTCCCGACCAGTCAGCAAATTTACTTAGATTCGCAGGCTAAAATTTCGCAAATTCGCTTCTATTTTAGCTCTCAGCGTTCGGCAAATCACATTGACTGATGGAGATATCTCCCTTGATAAGCCTATGATACATCACTTTTTCCCTTGACTGTCCTATGGGACGTGGTACACATACATGGGGAATTGTGCCCAGATTACTCCCTAACTTTATCTGAAAGATGTTTTGGCGCATTAGGACTTATATAGTGTAGATGTCAAATTTCACTGATTGCATAGGTTACAGAATTAGCTGCAAAATATTTATTCTTTGGAGCTGGGCTATAATATTACCCTCAGTACTTCTTCAGATATTGACTTATCTGTGGTGTCAAGGGTTTCAAAATTTTCCTTCCTTTAAAAGGTTAAAATGAACTAAATGACGTCACTTCCGCCAAAGGTTGATGTTCGTGGTAAGCATATCCCGCATTAAATGCTCAGTTGTGTTATTACTGGATAATATCATAACTAACTTTTATTGTGTTTCGCTAACTTAGTAAGTGTCGATTAATTTCTGAAAATATTGTGACAGTCGCGAGCCTGTATTCTTTTTAGGACACAATCAAACGACGATACCCACGTGACCAGCTCAGACGGTTGAAAAGTGCTCGTCTCAGAAGGCAGTTTACGTTCTCAAAAATCATTTGGTCATGAGTGTGGTTTGGTACATTTCACGTGAAGTGGGAGGAGTGGCAATCAAAAATATCAGTGTGTAGTTCCAGGTTAAAGTACAAGAAGGTCAGTTTTTCCGGGGCGAACTGAACCTGTTTAACCTGGAACGTAATGGGATAAAACTATACTTCATTGTTACCTAAAACGATTTTGCAATGAGCGACGGTAATACCAATTTTCCGGAAACATAGTTGAGACACGGGAGAATGTTATCATCTGTTTATGATTGGAAAAATCACAACGATGTTATATACCACAATAAATCTCAAGCTTCGCACTAGACAATGAAAATATTCAAAAAAGTTTTTAGAAAAGTATTCTACGTCACATTGACGTTATAATTACCCGTATCTTTACACAGCCAGAAAATGCTGTTGATCAACACAAAAAAAGGAATGAATGGTTTTTAATTTTGACCGACACCATATATCTCCAACAACAGATTTATTGGCGTAGTCCAACACCAATAATTGGTGTTCAGTGAGTCAATATGATTTAACACACTTGTCAGTGAACACCAATATATGGTGTCGAACCATTATCAACACCCTTTGTTATTTGATGTTGAACTGGCTGGCCCCAGCACCATTTTTTAATGTTCACATTCGTCTTCGCCGTTTTTCAACACCAATTTATTGTGAAGACCAGCTCTCAACACCAACAAAGGTGACCCAGTGTTCTGGCAGAGTATGGAACCACATAACCGTATAAAGTTTCATTCTGCTCAGAACTCTTCATGCAAACAACTGATAAGAAGCCATATTCATGCTCATTCTCTTCACTATATTTGAGGCTGACTTTTGGAAAGCCATACAAATGCTCATTCTGTTCTGAACAGTTCTACAAACTGGTATATAGTTTGATGAGAAGCTATAGGCCGACATATGCTGATTCTGTTGAGTATTGTTAATCAAACAACATCACTGTATCTACCATGGTACAATCGTGGTACTACTGTATGTAAGAAAAACATGTAATACGATATACTATACATGTATCTACAGTTCTTTGAAAAACCATATCATAATAGTATCATGAAGAGTAGACAATTTGTGGCTGTGTCTCTCCTTTGATAATAGCTATTTAGATACTATTATTAAGAAGATGATATTCCACTGCTTTAAACACAATATTTTGACTAGAAAGGAACTGATGTTACGAGTGCCAGTAGCCCACCCCCGACAAACATCACAGAGCAACTACTCTTAGCCCAGCCAACCTTCACATCTTGCATCAAGTGTACAACAATGAAAATAAGAATACTAAGCAAAAACAGATACGTTAAAATTTCTTTATTTTTTTTAATAATTGAGATTATATGTATTTACATTCTAAAAAAATGAAATTTTAAACTATAGATATGACATCACATTTTGGCAGAAAATTAAAAAGCAGGGTGATGCTTTTCAAATTTAACATTATTTTTACAACAAACAATTTCAAATTTAATTATGCTTGAATTTCTATTTATTTATAATTATAACATGGGGTGACTTCATCTTCTAAGCCAGGGCAACAACTACCCAGCACGGATCTGAAAAAATTGTCATTTCATTTATTTACCGGTAACTGATATTCCCGAGCACAATATTTGAAAAAGCAGCTGTGATTTTGAAAACTTAGATCAAAGAAAAATAAAAAAAGAAAGTCAGCCTGATGTTATGTATTGTCTGCATCACAATGGCCTTCGGCTGTACAAATACTGGGAAGAAGGGGTCTGGAATAAGCTTCTTTGCCTTCCCCGCCGACCCGGAAACAATGGATTCATATTATAAAACGAAAAGGGTTCATTCCTACAAAACACAGTACCGTGTGTAGCGAACATTTTACCGTGGATAGGGTTTTTGTATCCACATTTTAAAACCTCCGAAAACAATGAATTTCCAAGTTGTGGATACACATGCTATTTAGGTGATGTCTCCACATTTTTACATCCACCTTACTTGATGAATTATCGGGATGGGAACTGAATAAAATTGCGGCAAAACTCTGGTAGAAATGTTGGCGAAAGTTTTTTGAACATGTCAGATTTCGTTATTTTTTCACGTGTCTGACGTGTCTTCTTCGTCGATCTTTATCAACAAAACGAAACAGGAACGACTGAAAATTTTGCACAAAACTCTTATAACTCTTATATCTGATTATGATTACAAAGAATCAAAACCTGGCGTGTTTTCCTGTTGCTGGTATGGATGGGAATGAGATACGATATCTCGATCCCGTCGCACGATAAACTTTCATCCCAAATCTGAATTTCCTCGAGTACAAGTAATCGTAAATTTGACTGGCTGAACGGTACATATTGGCTCCGCTCAACCGTTATTCAACCAATCAGCACACATTTTACACGACATACGAATTCAATGAAACTGTAAACAAGATCGGCTCATCGGCTCGTTTTCTAGATTTATAGTTTTTCTTTCCCATCCATATGAATTTAAAAAATAATTCGGCATTTCTGTGAAACCGTGATTATTTAGCATTTAAAATAACACCGTGAGTATGCCAGTATCTTGTTTTATAGCCAAGAGTTGTTAGAACCAGAGGATGTTGCAGCAATATTTATAAGCGTTGTCGGTCTCGGGGGATATACATGAGGGTGGCAACAGCGCTACTTCACAGGCGTAAGAAGCAGAAGGGTCTTTCCACCTTTCCAGGTTTTGAGATCAACTCAGAATGGCTGACTGAATGTTGACTGATGCTGTAATATATTTTCCTCACGGTGTAGCACGAAAATTATGTTACCGAAATGCAACCCAAAGCGACATCTCATGGCATATTATCTGCAAACTAAATTTGACCAGAACCAGAAGGTATCCTCAACCTTTTGCCCGGAAACCAAATTTAGACTTTGCCACCAGGTGTCACCACCTGTAGGCGCAAGCAGGCAAAACGCAATCCCAAATGACATCTCATGGCATGGTATCGGCATATGAACTTTGAGAAGGATCTGAAGAGGCATGTAAACCACACAGTTATGGGCGGCACAAAGTTACTGAATGTTCACAATTTTTATAGCAATAGCGTTCTGAAGTCGTAGAATAGTCGTAGGACAGACGATGGGCGCACAAGAACAGTGTTTTATGTCGTGTTGTTGTTGTTGGTGTGTTTTTCCACATCAAAGTCCACAAATCGTGAAGGCTTAGGTCCGACATACAGTCCAAGCGTTCCGCTGCCACCAATTGTGACTTTAAAATAAACAGGAAGTCGTGTGTTCTCAAATAAACTTGTATTAAACTCCAAAACATGCAGAATTACAACACAATCTACAACACGTCGTTCTATCTCGACTCACTGCATCTCGCGCCAACTGACGTCACACTCAGTATACCGTAAATTTAACACGAAATGTTATTGCCGGTACTAGATGACCACCGGTGATTGTGTTATTTGGGGCAGGTCACATATGAATAACAAATTTGAGAAGAATCGGATGAAGAGTTGCCAAATTATTGCCCGGAAACAAATTTTTCCACCAGGAGGCGCCATCTACATACCAAATTTGAGAAGAATTCGACGAGGGTCCTCAAGCTATTGCACGGAAACCAAATTTAGATTTTGACACCAGGTGGCGCCACCTCTAGGCGCAAGTCGGTGAAATGCATTATCATGCGACATCTTATGTCACGGTACATTCATACCAAATTTAAGAAGAATCCGATGGGCGGTTCTCAAGTTATTAACCTGATATAAATTTGTGATTTTGTCACCAGGTGGCGCCACCTGTGAGTACAAGTGAGCGAAAGGCAATCCCAAGCAACATCTCCTGGCATGGTACATGCATGCCAAATTTGTGAAGAATCTGATGAGCGTTTCTCATGTTACCCAGAAAGGTAGGGTATTTCAAAGAAATTCGACCAAGTGTTTCTAAGTTATCACTTGCAGCACGGAATAGTGGAATGAACTCTAGTGGCGCCACTTCCGAGCGGATTTTGCTGAAACGCAACACCAACGACGTTTTGTCGCAAGGAAGGCATTTGCCAAATTTCGAAGGAATCCGACAAATCGTTCGAAAGTTATCGCTCGCGAAGGATTTGAACAAACATCCACGGACATACACTGAAGATTGGAACAAGACCCAGCGGCGCCACCTACAAGCGGATCTTGCTGAAACGTAATACCAACCGACGTCTTGTCGCAAAGAATGCAGATGCCAAATTTCGGAGAAATCCTACGAAACATTTAGGAGTTATCGCTTGCGAAGTATTTGCATATACATCCACGGACATTCACGGGCAAGCACAGAAGATTGGAACAAGAGGCAGTGGCGCCACCTTCAGGCGGATCTTGCTGAAACGCAATACCAACCGACATATTTTCGTAAAGAATGCACATGCCAAATTTCGGATGAATACGCTAACCCTTACCGAAAACAATGCAAGGCGAATGCAAGTCAATTGCAAGGAAGCGCCTTGCATATTCGGCGCAAGGATGACGATAGGATAAGGTAATATTCCTATCGGCAAGACTAATTCCGAAATTACAAAAAATGCAAGAATGGTACGTATCAATGAAGTACATCTCGATGCAAGTGCAAGGATAATGTAATTTTCCTTGAGTAATCCTTGAATTAAATTTTTTTTCCTGTAGAAAATGCAAGGATGACGCAAGTACATCTCGATGCAAGGATACCGATAGGAAAATTACTTTATCCTTACGCCGTCCTTGCATGACACGCAGGACGATGCAAGTGCAGGGATAATGCAATTTTTCTTGAGTAATCCTTGCGTGGGAATTTTTTTCCTTTGGACAATGCAAGGATGATGCAAGTACATTTCGATGCAAGAATACCGATAGGAAAATTACTTTAACCTTACGCCTTCCAGACGAGTCCGACCTCCCATGATGCATATCAGTAGTATATAGCATTGATTAACCCTCGCATTGACCTCTCGACCTCGGCCAAACCACTTTTAGTCGGTAGGCGTCAAAGGTCAATGAGTGCACTTGAGAATACAGCGAAGAGATAAGGCCTTATTGACCTTTGACCAACCTTGCACCCCTACCGACTAAAAGTGGTTTGGCCGAGGTCGAGAGGTCAATTAGGTGATTCCTCCGCGGTGATGCGGTTTGGCGGTGATGCGGTCTCTTGCGTGAACGGTGATACATATCGCATGCTGATAGCAAAATACGAACGTAGCGTGCAAGATCTATGGCGCTACGTTTCGTAACATGTGTCTAATTCCGCTTAACCCGGGGCTAGGGGCCGTATGAGCCCATGTACTTCAAGATCCTCATGGTACTCATATGAACAGTCACAATCAAAGCGTGACTGAGGTACATTATTTTTAGATGACGACTCTATAACGAATATTATGGATTAAGAATACTGATCAGCGATACGGATTTGATATTTTGGAACATCATGATGTCTTGCCGGTATCATTGAAAACTGTTGACCGCTTCTCTCTTGCAGGAAACAAGCCTATGTTTATGTATACTTTTGTCTTTTTGAATTTGGTGCTAATACTGTTATATGGAAATGGAATAGGTCTTTGGATTATGGACGCGGATATTCTCTAATGGACGACGGCTGGATTATGAATGACGGACTAGACGCTTGTAATGTACTGACCTGTCTGTGGGGTTTTTCCCTACAATGTCGTTCACCTTCGTGTTTTTTCGGTGAGGTTCGATGGGTACGTACGTGTCTTTTCGGTGAGGTCCGTGGGAACATGATAGGCCATGTACTGGTGAGTGAGTGAGTGAGTAGGATTTAACGTCGTTTTCAACATTGTTTCAGTCATATCACGACGGTGCCTACATGTGCCAGAACACGAGAGTGTCCACAGTTCCTATTATTCTGGACACTGATCAGCCCAGCCAGTACAGCACCCGGTCACCCATCCAAGTATTGACCGAGCTCAACGCTGCTTAACTTCGGTGATCCGACGAGAACCGGTGTACTGACCTGTCTGTGGGGTTTTTGCCGTCAGAATTTCGCTGTCGTCTGCTTGGGGTTGTCACGTGCCGAACACCTGGCTCCCCGAATTGCAACAATGTTGCACGTTCGCTACAATGTTGCGGCGACCGTGAACACCTGGTCTGGCGTCTTCGTGAGTGAGCTCACGTGCCGAACACCTGGCTCAAGGCATGTCCAGACTTGTTCTGGGTTGTGCAGTTCTGCCATGCAGAGGACGGGTACTAGGAATGCATATTAAATCTTTATTACCATTTATGGGATGCATGTAGGGACTTGTATTTGGGGTTTTTCCATCACGGGGAGATCACGTGATAGTTCAAGGTCATATTGAATGATAGGAATGCGAAGAGACACGGAGGTGGCCGAAGAGACACGGAGGTGCCCGAAGATGTCACGGAGGTGCCCATTTTGCCCAAGTCATAGATGGGTGTATGTAAAATGAGGATTTGTCTCGAAAATATAAAAAGCGGAACACGGACTTTACCTCTAAAATAGGGGAAAACCCCTATCAACTCTATCACAAAGGGCTAATATCGGTCCCTGGCTTATCGGGTTCTGCCTGGAGTGGGTGTATGTAAAATTAGGATTTGTCCCGAAAATGTAAAAAGCGGAACACGGACTTTACCGCTAAAATAGGGAAAAACTCCTATCAACCCTATCCCAAAAGGCTAATATCGGTCCCTGGCTTATCAGGGCCTGCTGAGAGAGTGGGGGAGTGAATGTATGTAAAATTAGGATTTGTCCCGAAAATATAAAAGCGGAACACGGACTTTATCCCTAAACTAGGGGAAAACACCTATCAACCCTATCCAAAAGGGGTCATATCGGTCCCCGGGCTTATCGGGGCCTGGGTGCATGGGTGGGTGCATGTAAAATCAGGATTTTCCCTGAAAATATAAAAAACGGAACACGCACTTTACCCCTAAACTAGGGAAAACCCCTATCAAGGGCGTACTTGTAGCAACGACCGCCAACGCCAAGCTTAACGCTTCAACGCCCTGGTGAAATAGCTCAGAAGTTCTGATTTTCTAGATATTCCATGGAATTATCACTAATTCTTCGAAATGCAGTGACGCCCGTCAACGCTCGTAGTTACGCCTTAACGCTCTAACTTAACGCCTTGACGCCATGATATAGACCGGAGAGAGAACAGCAACAACAACAAGGATGACACTTGAGAGAACAACAACAACAACAAGTTCTTTTTCATATAGTTTATTTTTCCCAATGTTACATCATACCCACGCTGGGAGAGCCGCGTTGGGTATGTTTACAACTCAAAAAGACTCTTGCCCAATCAGAGGCCACCATTTGCATCTGTCCTATTCGTTCCTGTCCGTTAGATGTATTCTTGTCCAATCAGAAGTCGCCATTTCAGAAAGTTCCATCTTCGCACGGTGTGACCTAAGCGTCGTCGGGCAGGCCTGGATATTCTTCGGGCAGCATGTCCTGAAACAGTTGTTTGCGCTTGTGATCGCATTTTCCAGGGCCTCGGTGGGTGGTAGCCCCATAGCCTCTTCCAAGTGACGCTTGGTCTTCATGATGGACCTGTGCGTGGGGTCGCCTTTCATTTCAAGCGGTAGTAAGGTATACTGTTCATAGATCACCATGGCTGTTTTCCTTATGGTGGAGCGCATTTGGGTGTACGCCTGTTGTAAATTATCCTCTCCGGCGTCCTCGATCGCTGCAGCGTAAGTATTGATAGCTGCTGTCACAATACGATCCTAGAAGGTAGGTTCTGCCTCACTTTCCACGGACGTAGGCTGACTATCTGAGGTCAAGCTCTTCGTATCACTAGATAGACTCTCAGCAATCTCTGTTTCGGTATCAGTCGATACACTCTCAGCAGTCGCTGTATCAGCATGCGCCTCAACGGACTCCTCAGAGTCTTCAATCCCATGTATATTTTTCTGGTGTCGCATCATATCGTAATGTCTGGTGAACGTGCATTCGCACTCAGAGCAAGTATAAGCCATGTTGACGGTTGAACGTCGACTGTGCGTGTTTTTGGAAATACGACTGCATTTATAGACAGTAACGCCCATCAACGCTTAGCTTTACGCTTCAACGCCCTGGTGAGTTAGCTCAGAAGCTCTGATTTCCATGGAATTGACACCAATTCATCGAAATGCAGTGACGCCCGTCAACGCCTGTCGTTACGCCCTAACGCCCGTCTCAACGCCTTAACACATTTTCTTAACGCTTTAACGTCGTTTAATGATGCGTTCGAACAAATGTTTCTTTCGTGCTATTGCTCTGACATACGCCGCTTTCCAGTTCATGGCCGAGGTTTTCAGCATCGACGCTGTTCTTTCAATTTCCATATGGACTGGGTCCTTATCCAACAATTTCATATGGGTCACGAGGTCGACATACCGCTGACGTAAAGCCCGTCGTAGTCTGGGTGCCAATCTGTTATGGGCTAAAATGGCGGCTTCCTCTTTCGAATACCCTTTGCGTTGAAACTTGTTTTCTGTAACCCTCAACGTCTTGCCCATCTCGGCGTTCATACTTTCTTTGAACAAATCCTTCCATAGCCTCGAGTTCACATTATGTTCATTCCCTTGTACGGGTTTGAGTTGGTCCTTCACGGTTGGGTGATATTCCGGGACTGATGGTATGAAGGGGCCCCGCTGTATGGGGGTGGGTTGCTGCCGCTGCTCTACCACCTGTGGACTCGGTGGATGGTGTCCGGGTATGTAACGTTGCGATGATCCCTCGCCGGGTAGCAGGTGGGTCGTCAGCCGGCGGTCTTCGGGGGTGTGGGCTTTTAAATCTACGAATAGGTAGCCGTACGGACGACTTGTTGCCCCTTGAAACGCCTGCATGAAATGGTCGATGTTCTGAGGATAAATTCGACTACCAAACACACGGATTTGTGCTCTGTCAATGGGATTGGAGAACAACACAAAGTATTGGCAGTTCAAGGCAATATCTCTGGACGCCTTCCCTTGAGGAAAGAGATTCTGGGTCAAATAGATGACGGACAGATTCCTATGGTGGGATCCTTTAGTAAACAAGTGGGCAACGTGTGAATTGTCCTTGGCGGCACTCGTCAGATCATCTAGCACTACCACGTTGGTTTGCTCGGGGTCAAAGTAATACGGTTCGTCTATGTCGTGAGGAATCCCTGGGACGAAACTCACATTCTGTAATCGCGAAGTTTCGTAGGCGGGCTCCCATTGGCTATAACACCAAACAACACGTGTCGGAGCTGGGGTTGCCACACCTTCCTCTAAGAACTTCATCACCCAGGACGTCTTTCCACATGCCGTAGGGCCGCTCACCATCATCGTATAGGGATGCTCTACTGCACTTGTTGGACATATAGCGGGACTCGGCGGTGTCTCTTGGTTGTGTTTGCCTTGAATGTGCCTGAGCATACTATCGCGACGAGAGAAGGTTCTCTGACAGAACGTACACGTACACGATATGTTGATCTGTCGACCAATACATAAGGACTGATGAGGGACACATGTTCATTCTTATATGTACAGACATCACCACCAACACCACCACCACACACTACCACCATACCCACACACACACACACTTACCACCACGTTCCACCACCACCACCACCGCCACCACCGGGCGTTGACGGGCATCAACGTCCGGTGGTGGTGGTGGGAGCTCCGGTGTGGCAGAGCTCTGGGATCGGAGCTCCTGGAGCTCAAAGCCTGTGGAGCTCAAAGCTCGGAAGTGAGATTTGCATATGACCTCTGTGAGGTCACTTCCGCTTCCGTTCACGTGACCGGAACTGACCTTTGACCCCTCCGCGCGCTAACAAAACCGGATAAAAATTGCGCGCAGGGGTCAAAGGTCAGTACCGGTCACGTGAACGGAAGCGGAAGTGACCTCACAGAGGTCATCTGCAATTGTCACTTCCGAGCTCTGAGCTCCACAAGCTTTGAGCTCCAAGAGCTCCGATTCAAGAGCTCTGCCACACGTGAGCTCCCACCACCACCACCGGGCGTTGACGCCCGTCAACGCCCGGTGGTGGCGGCGGTGGTGGTGGTGGTGGAATGTGGTGGTGTGTGTGTGTGTGTGGTGGTAGTGTGGTGGTGGTGTTGGTGGTGGTGTCTGTACATATAAGAATGAACATGTGTCCCTCATCAGTCCTTATGTATTGGTCGACAGATCAACATGTGTACGTGTACGTTTTGTCAGAGAACTTTCTCTCGTCGCGATAGTATTCTCAGGCACATTCAAGGAAAACACAACCAGGAGACACCGCCGAGTCCCGCTATAGGTCCAACAAGCGCAGTAGAGCATCCCTATACGATGAAGGTGAACGGCCCTACGGCATGTGGAAAGACGTCCTGGGTGATGAAGTTCTTAGAGGAAAGTGTGGCAACCCCAGCTCCGACACGTGTTGTTTGGTTTTATAGCCAATGGGAGCCCGCCTACGAAACTACGCGATAACAGAATGTGAGTTTGGTCCCAGGGATTCCTCACGACATAGACGAACCGTATTACTTTGACCCCGAGCAAACCAACGTGGTAGTGCTAGATGATCTGATGAGTGCGGCCAAGGACAATTCACACGTTGCCGACTTGTTTACTAAAGGATCCCATCATAGGAATCTGTCCGTCATCTATTTGACCCAGAATATCTTTCCTCAAGGGAAGGCGTCCAGAGATATTGCCTTGAACTGCCAATACTTTGTGTTGTTCTCCAATCCCATTGACAGAGCACAAATCCGTGTGTTTGGTTGTCGAATTTATCCACAGAACATCGAGCATTTCATGCAGGCGTTTCAAGGGGCAACAAGTCGTCCGCACGGCTACCTATTCGTAGATTTAAAAGCCCATACCCCCGAAGATCGCCGGCTGACGACCCACCTGCTACCCGGCGAGGAATCACCGCAACGTCATATACCCCGACACCATCCACCGAGTCCACAGCTGGGAGAGCAGCGGCTGCAACCCACCCCCATACAGCGGAGCCCCTTCATACCATCAGTCCCGGAATATCACCCAACCGTGAACGACCAACTCAAACCCGTACAAAGGAATGAACATAATGTGAACTCGAGGCTATGGAAGGATTTGTTCAAAGAAAGTATGAACGCCGAGATGGGCAAGACGTTGAGGGTCACAGAAAACAAGTTTCAACGCAAAGGGTATTCGAAAGAGGAAGCCGCCATTTTAGCCCATAACAGATTGGCACCCAGACTACGACGGGCTTTACGTCAGCGGTATGACGACCTCGTGACCCACATGAAATTGTTGGATAAGGACCCAGTCCATATGGAAATTGAAAGAACAGCGTCGATGTTGAAAACCTCGGGCATGAACTGGAAAGCGGCGTATGTCAGAGCAATAGCACAAAAGAAACATTTGTTCGAACGCATCATTAAACAACGTTAAAGCGATAAGAAAGTGTGTTAAGGCGTTGAGACGGGCGTTAAGCCGTAACGACGGGCGTTGACGGGCGTCACTGCATTTCGATGAATTGGTGTCAATTCCATGGAAATCAGAGCTTCTGAGCTAATTCACCAGGGCGTTGAAGCGTTAAGCTAAGCGTTGATGGGCTTTACTGTCTATAAAAGCAAGCGTATTTCCAAAAACACGCACAGTCGACGTTCAACCGTCAACATGGCTTATACATGCTCTGAGTGCGAACGCACGTTCACCAGACATTACGATATGATGCGACACCAGAAAAATATACATGGGATTGAAGACTCTGAGGAGTCTGTTGAGGCGGATGCTGATACAGAGACTGCTGAGAGTGTATCGACAGATACCGAAACAGAGATTGCTGAGAGTCTATCTAGTGATACGGAAGCGATGATGAGGCCCGTCGAAGGCGCGCGGGATCGTGTTGTGACGGCAGCTATCTGTCATTCGAAGATGCTGCAACAGGCTGCCAAATACTTACAAAGGCAGCCATGGCGTCTATGAACGTACCGCCCCGGCTGATCACTCATAAGTACAAGCGCCGCGGAGAGAACTGAACCACCACCTGTTATTCAATTGCGAACACCGGATGCCTCGAGTGCTACAGCCGAATCGCTATAGCGAAATTAACAACGCGCATTGAATAGATGAAATCAACGAACAGGGCGAGAGAACCACTCAACCGCTTAATAGTTCAGAAAAATTGTTTTTTTTAATATCTCTAAACGTATCAAAGCTATATTCTTGAAATTTCATAGGCAAATACATATATAATTTCCCTCAATCATAGCTAAAAATAGTGATGATTGGATGCATACATTTCGCAAAATTTGAATAATGCGTAAATTTCACAAATTGCTAATTATGTTCTATTCTTTCTGGTATATCTTGATGGCTTCTAATGTTGTACTGTTACGTCATATAATGACCTACATTCATGTGCAAATTTCAAGTTAGAATTCCTAACAGTTTTCAAGTTATGGCGCTGTAGTCTGAAAACTGTCGGTGGCCATATCTCAAAAACCAAGGCCAAGGTCAGGTTGACAATTCAGTGACGTCATACCTGTACCATGGTACAAATGTACTTTTTGAGAAAAATGCGAACAATGTTTTTTACATTGTGCGATATTCAAGGTCAAGGTCAGATCGGATCGTTTTATAAGTAGCGCCAACAGAAAGACAATATTGTGCTCACTATTGTTTTGTAATTGTCAGTGCGTTAGTTTTTCGGAAAATGGAAGCCGTATTTTCGATATTTGGATGCTTACCACTTCAAAGGTCAAGGCCAAGGCCGAGTTCTGAGACAAGTGGTGACCTTGCGACATGATTTAGGTCACGTGAACTGATTTTCAGGCTGATCGCATTAGCCGTTCAAGATTTGACCACCAAACTTTGCACTCATATAGAGACGCTCCTGGAGGTCAAAGGTCAAATTTAAGGTCAAATTCTTTTCGACCATTAGAGTGTTCATTAATATTAGGAGTATCAATGCCGTAGCTTCTTTCCTTATAAAATAATGGGTTTTGAAAATCATTAAAAGGGAGATAACTATTTTTTCTTTTTACGTAACAATTAAAAAATTTAACTACAGCATGGCCATATGTAACACTTACCAACCATCAACTTTCTTTCAGATATGTTCTTTAGTTTTGACTGTACACCAAAGACACGAAAAACAGCACCAGGGGAGAGAACTCGAAAACCGCGTATTTGACCTACCTATTTTATTGGTTATTTTGTTGGGTGTATCTGCAAACTTTCACACTTTAAATTTGAGCTGCATCGCCTTATGCGCTTGGTCAATATTCGCAAAATGGTGCTTTTAGCAGAAAAGCCCATATCTCAATAGGTCAAGGCAGGGTCGAAATTGAATACCTGTACCAGAAACTTCAGCCCAGTATCTACAAATGTCCCAAATATCTAAGCTGTATATGAAACCGTTTAGCCGCTATCGCGAAAACAGAATAATAATAATAATCCGAAGAATAACAAAAGGTCTTTCCATTTGTAATGGAAAGACCTAATTAAATTAATTGTTGTTTATCTGTAAATGATAAATCCACTGTTAAGACCGATGGGTATTTATCACTGGCGGCGTTTTTGTTGTCAGTACCGCAGTGTCAGTTTGGGCAAATATGGGAAATCTAAGGCACTTGCAGACTAATTATACTGATTACAGTATTCGTCAGTCATGTTGAACTTGTAGTGCTCTCAGAATTCGCTCATCGTCGTGTATGACGTCAAACGGTCACGTGACACGGCAGCTCATTAAATTTCCGTTCTACGATCCTGTAACGTGTACCAGGCAAATAGATACCATTTTTCTTAATATTTACTGACCCAAACTATTTATTCCGGGTTTACTTATTGATATTATGAATGACTGAAATATTTTAGCAACAAACATGGACACAAATCCTTTAAGTCACTAGTTCGAAAAGATTGTGTTAACATATAACACCAAATCAGAACTGAATTAGGCAACTCGCCCAAGAGTTGACCCCCTTACACCATACCACTTTATTTTCTCGTGTGACACCAATCACTTCTTACCATCCATATATATCATCCTAAACTTAAACTCGACATAGGTTAACTAGTACGAAGGTTACAGATATTTGCACCAAATCAGAACTGAAGTAGACGACAGATGTCATCCTTACATCATATCGCCGTAGTTTCTCGTGTGACACCAATTTCTTTGAAATTTGAGTCACTGCTTTGAAAACACTGTGTTAATATATAACACCAATTCAGAACTGAAGAGTTGACGCCCTTTACACTATACCGCTTTATTTTCTCGTGTGACACCAATCAATTCTTATCATCCACATATAAACTCAAAATAAAGCAAAACACTTACTGTAAATATCTTCTTGATATACTCACAAATTTCTTGGTGGTATATCTTTCCATAAGAATGTTGTTTATGCAACTTTAAACTCAAATGAACAGACCGCAGTGGCAGTAGAATGTCAAATCTTCCTGCCACACCAGTTCTACTCGCTTCTAACTGGGATATTTTGCTATATTTTCCCCCATATTGCTTATCCATCCGTGTATCTTAACTCCTTCACTATATTTTTTACTGGCAGTGAAGAATCTATCTATCTATCTATCTACTCCCAATCCCATACAGGAATCAACCATATGTCTTTAGCATCGTTTATGTATTATCCTGGTACTGAACGATTATACTAGTATCTATTCTGTATTATCTTATTTCTCGGCAGAATAATATTTCCTAATTTATCATGCAGTTTTTGTGGAGAAATTACCTAAGTAAAGAATTCAACAAATCTGACCGAAAAATCAACCAAAAAAATATATCTTTTTAAATGACGACACTGTGACGCCATCAGAGCTGTCATCTTGGATTGTTTTACATTCAGTTCTGGTAGACCAAGGGTATGGTGTGGTAAGTTTCAAATCTCTAGCTTTTACACCGTCAATCCCTGGGGTACACTTACATTCTGGAGAGATACATGTATCTGAGATAGATGTGCTCCGGATGAAAATGTATCAGAGTATTTTTGAAGGCATAGGCTAACTTCTTAATACAATGATTCTTGCACTGAATCTAAACTAGTGAAAATTAAGTAGAAACAATTCAAAACGCCGATCACCAATACGCTTTAATTCGACAATTTATCCCGAAACAACTTCAGATTGTAATAGTTACATTTTCAATGGATTTTCAAATTATTGCTCAAGTGTAATTTATTGGTAATCATGAATATGCGCCTAACGGAACCATTCAAACGTTTAAATATTAAGTACAAGGAGAAAGTACAATAAAATAGACTGTGAGTCATGGTGTTCAACCTAACAACATCGAAGCTTCTCAATTGTCGGTGATTAGCTATCGCAAATAGGTCATTTATCTTCTTCGGATGTATTTCCATACATCTGCATGAAATTATATAGTTCTCACGAAATGGGTCCACTATGTGCTCATCGATTGAATATTCATGCAATTGCTGGACTAGGAGTCCAGAGAACGCAACTGACAAATTCTCTATGTAATAAATAGTATTTGCATCGGTGTGCCCAATGTATATTTCAGGCACACTTAGTGTCGGAAATTTTTAATTTTAGGGCAAAGGTGAAGCCCGCGCCCTAATATTCACAAACCTTCTCACACTAACCGTTAGTAGTATACAGCAAGCAAATTGATAAAGTAGCGCTTCACTGCGCATGCGCAGAACCTGGGGTGACGTCACAATTGGTGGTGTGCGCATGCGTGTGTGTGTGTGTGGGTGGTGGGACAAGATGGCGGCTGTGGGTGGTGGGACAAAATGGCGGCTGTGGGTGGTGGGACAAAATGGCGGCTGTGGGTGGTGGGACAAAATGGCGGCTGTGGGTGGTGGGACAAAATGGCGGCTGTGGGTGGTGGGACAAAATGGCGGCTGTGGGTGGTGGGACAAAATGGCGGCTGTGGGTGGTGGGACAAAATGGCGGCTGTGGGTGGTGGGAAAATGGCGGCTGTGGGTGGTGGGACAAAATGGCGGCTGTGGGTGGTGGGACAAAATGGCGGCTGTGGGTGGTGGGACAAAATGGCGGCTGTGGGTGGTGGGACAAAATGGCGGCTGAGGGTGGTGGGACAAAATGGCGGCTGTGGGTGGTGGGACAAGATGGCGGCTGTGGGTGGTGGGACAAGATGGCGGCTGTGGGTGGTGGGACAAGATGGCGGATTATAGAAAAACGTATAAAAGGAGTTGATTTTTAGGGTAGGGATGTATTCATTGCACTACTTTTGCGGAGCACTGTGACTTACCTGACCTGACCAGCCAATCAGAAGCGAGTATTTTGACCTCGTCTGCCTGTATGGAATGCATGTTCTGACTTGGTTCTGGGTTTTTTCCATCACGGTTGTGCGCAGGTGTATGACGTCACTTCCGGTGGCGTGACCTGGGACTATGGGATGCATGTACTCACTTGGTTCTGGGTATTTGTCATCACGGGGAGGTCACGTGATCAGTTCAAGGTCATATCCATTTTTTCCCATCACGGTTGTGCGCAGGTGTATGACGTCACTTCCGGTCTGCGTGAATCGGGCGTGACCTGGAAAAAGGGTTGATCTGTAATCTGTGTTGTTGTTGTTGTTGCTCCCTTTTTTGGACTAACCCATCAGAATAGTACGTATCACGGACTACACCCGTAGAGCTACATCTGGTCTATAAAACACGTCCCTCTGGATCCCACACCTTCATTT
>JAVTVY010021111.1:0-75067 GCA_036873755.1 Hanleya hanleyi | reverse complement strand
TGCAGAATTTTGAATTTGAGCGAAAAAGGGACACTGAAAAACACCAAAATATATCTTTGTAAGTTTCAGGAGTTTCAAGACTTCTAGAAACTGTACTTCATGTCGGTTGTTATAGTACAAGTGAAATGAGCAAAGTTAGTCTGAAAGTGAATGTGCGGAGGATACTTTGTCTTCGGTTTGTAGTATTTTTTTGTGCACGTGTCATCATTGGGTACTGGAAGCGAAGACAAATCTCTTCGACACTTTGGCACAAGCTATGAAACATACCTAAGATTTTATAATTAGGAACGAATGCTAATTCTGTTCTGTTTACTGGGCTAGATTGAGATATCTCTTTCAAGATACCATGCTCGAAAATAGTAAGACGATATAATGTTGAAACTTTGAAAGTGTCTGAATCCTGATTATCTCCCTTGGATCAAAACACGCAGTAGTCTACATTTGTCGAGTTGTGACGTTGCGTCAGAAGAGTGATGTCCCTTCGTGTAGCCGCTCCGTCGGCAGACGACACGGTGGGGCTGTTCACTTGCAACGGCATGGACTAAAGTAAACTGATTTAAAATTTGAAGAAATACATTTTAATTCGTAATCATGTGAACTCCTTGATATAGAAGGTGAAGGTATGGATATTCTCTATACTCAATATATAGAGTATGCCCCACCGTTTGATCCGCCCACACTTGTGATTCAACGTCACAACTCGGGGAAGACCGTATTAATTTGAAGCGTAACTTGGATTTTCGAATCGGACCAAAAAAGGTAGCTTGCACACCTAGGCCCCATATGGGACTTGTGTACTAAATTTCAGAAAGATCCATAAAGTAGTTCCTGGGAATTCACGATAACAATGTTTCAAGGAGAAATTCAAGATGGCCGCCATGTATTTTGGAATTGGACCGAAAAAGATATTTTGCACAACTAGACCCCAAGGGGAACCTGTGTACCGAATTTGAGAAAGATCCATGCAGCACTTCCTGAGAAATCACGATAACAAAGTTTCATGGGGAAAACCAAGATGGCCGCCTGGTGGCAATATTGGATTTTCAAATCGGACCAGAAAAGATATCTTGTACAACTAGATCCCAAGGGAAACCTGGGTACCAAATTTGAGAAAGATCCATGCAGTACTACCTCAGAAATCACGATAAAGTTGCGTGGGCAAATCCAAGATGGCCGCCTGCTGGCCATATTTAATTTTCGAATCCGACTATATATCTTGTTCTTCCAGACTCAAATGGGAACCTGTGTACAAAATTTAAGAATGATCCATGCAGTAGTTCCTGAGAAATCGCGATAACAAATTTCATGGGGAAATCCAAGATGGCTGCCTGGTGCCCATATTGGAATTTCGAATCGGACCAGAAAAGGTATCTTGCACAGGCCTGGAAATAAATCGAGAACGCGTTTAACGTTCGCGAGAAGGTTACGTCTTGTCATTTTACCGCGAACGGTCACCGTTCACGACTTGAGAAACACCACTTCAACATAGCAAAAAAGCAACAACAAACACGACGAAAATCAGAAAATGTCAGTCCATCTAAAGATCAGAGAAAACATGAAATGCCAGACGTGTCAGTCGGATAATTGATGCATATAATTCTGAAGACAATACTCGTCGAGCTGTGAAAATTTCATCTTAAATTGCCGCCGTCACCGATAGTTTAACACGGGTTGTTGTTGTAAAGTCTCCCGTGATGCATCGGCGTGTAGTTTTCATTTTCAGCTGTTGGCAGCATTTCGCTATCGAACAATAGTAAAGTTGCATGTCTAAAGTATTTATCGTACCAGAATTTAATTGATCGATATTGTGAATATAATCTGACAGTGAAATTTGAAACGAATTTGGTGCACTAGCTCACAGACGGAAGTAAAAAACCTGACTGTGCCGTGTGCATCACGTTTCCCCTAAAACGCACGTGTCACAATGCTTTGGATTGTTGTCTCGGTGACCGGTTCGTTACAGGTTTCAGTCATTAAAATTAGTGGAAGTAATCAACAGGATAACGATATGATGCTTCAATCAGGAGTCACAATATATCCATACAAATATTACTTTCATCAGTTTCATAGGATTTCCAAACAGACTTTGCATGATTGGGGAAATAGGTAGAGTGAAGCCAAAGTAAGCACATGGCCGATGGGTTGCGGGGGTTACGGCATCGGTTACGAGATTTACTTCCATCGTAACCCGTCCCGTAACCTGTCGGATTACGATAGGTAGAATGACCGTAACCTATGACAGGTTACGGCGGACAATCCTTATTTCCAGCCCTGTTGCACAACTAGACCTCAAGGGGAACCTGTGTACCAAATTTGAGAAAGATCCATGCAGTAGTTCCTGAGAAATCGCAATAACAAACTTTCATGGAGAAATCCCAGATGGTTGCCTGGTGGCCATATTGGATTTTCTAATCGGACCAGAAAAGGTATCTTTCACAACTAGACCGCAAGGGCAATCTGTGTACCAAATTCGAGAAAGATCCATGCTGTAGTTCCTGAAATATCGTGATAACAAAGTTTCATGAGAAAATCCAAGATGGTCGCCTGGTAGCCATATTGGATTTTCGAATTGGACCAGAAAAGGTATCTTGCACAACTAGATCCCAAGGGGAATCTGTGTACCAGATTTGAGAACGATCCATGCTGTATTTTCTGAGAAATCGCGATAAAGTTTCATGGGGAAATCCAAGATGGCTGCCTCATGGCCATATTGGATTTTCGAATCGGACCAGAAAAGGTACCTTGCACAAGTAGACCCCAAGGGGAACGTGTGTACCAAATTTGAGAAAGATCCATGCAGTAGTTCCTGAGAAATCGCGATAACAAGAATTGTTTACGGACGGCCGGACAAACCATGGATAAAAAGCGGTTATGGTTGGGCTAAAAATAGCCTTTTAATAGATTTTTAGATGGATTGCAAAGCAAAAATTTGTCCTATAGAATGGCGCTGTCTGGATGTCTGAATGTCCTCATCCTGGTTAGACCGA
The DNA here is from genome assembly GCA_036873755.1 of Hanleya hanleyi. Taxonomy (NCBI): domain Eukaryota; kingdom Metazoa; phylum Mollusca; class Polyplacophora; order Lepidopleurida; family Hanleyidae; genus Hanleya; species Hanleya hanleyi. The sequence continues at coordinate 72,080 of JAVTVY010021111.1, read as the reverse complement.
ATGTTAAAGTTTTGGATTGGCTTAAATTTTCATTTGGGATTAATGTAAACACGTAGAATTTTTACACTGTAAATATCCCAATAATTCAATCACAGGAAGTGCAACTTTCAATGCCATTTTTTAAGGAACAAAGAATGACAAAGACACTGTGAATGATGCTATCAAACCGTAGAACTACCACATCTTGGAAGATAATGCAGGAGAAATGCTGGAGATATAAACAAAGTTTTCAGGTACAAACTTCGAATGTGGCCCTTAATTCCTGTGATTGAATTACAGGAATTACTGCTCTGTACATAGATAATCTTTCAACCATATACATGTAGGATACAGAGAAATAAGCAGGTCACCGTTTCATCATTTTGTGTTACAATCATTCCATGCCATGGATTAATATTCTACAATGAGGATAACACTGATAATTGACATGCCCGCAAATTGTCAGACTACAAGTCATGATTTGGAACTTAATCATTAATTTAACATAAATTTCAGTTTGAATGTAATTTGAATTTTAAGTTGAACTTTAAATTATTTTGACTTCACAACACTGTTATTTCAACTGTAAATTTCATTACATTTGAATTCAGTTTTAATGTTCAATTCTCACAATTTCAACTTTATACTGTATATTTTAAACACCCGGTCAGGGGTTTGTGTCTACTCAATTTCTAAAATTAGAGAAAGCTTTATTAATTGGCACGCAATATTTGTCAAAAAATTTGCATCAAATAGAGCATGCATGAGCTCTTGTATGACCTGTGCAGAGATGCACAATTTCTTAGGTACTGTAAAATCGTTTACTATCAAGGATGGAAATAATAAGTACAACAGCAACAACAGTATAAAATGATGGATATAAGAAATAGACTGAATTTAGGATTGCTTATTAGGTTTGCAACAAATTATCCAACAGTAGCAATATTATAAAATCATGGATATCAGAAATAGACCGAAGTTAGGACTGCTTATTACATTTGCATAATAGATAACAATACTTAAAATATTGCATCGAGATAAAAAGTCTTTAAATAAAGGAATTTCTAAGCTCAATTGTATCTTGAAGTTAGATCGATGATTGATCTAATGTTGGATGGAAAGCGTCAATGTTTAGAATAATTTATTCATAATTGAATCTGATAATAATAGTTATACATATAAAGACATCTTTCAATTGATAACAAATATCCACCAGCATACAGTGACAAATGTCCAGATGAAGTGTACATGTAGATGTAGTAGTAGTAGTGAAATCTCACCTGACTCTGAGTGAACGCAACAGATCTCCGATTCTGACCTTCTGCTCCTGGTTATCAACTTTATCTTTGAATGAATGATGCCAAATTATGCAAACTGTCAATTTGAGACTTACATGAACGTTCACAGAAGAATGTGACATAAAACAGCACAAATTATGGATCTGTTTTTCAGTTTTTGTAGAAAGCTTGATTATATTCAATTGTCTAGAAGAAACACTTGGTAATGTACATACCAGCTGTTTCATTCAAAAAATGAGCTGGGAAATCGGTTAAGATATTCAGTAACACCCACAAGGATGTATGTAAGTGAGAAGGGGGTGTCCTTGCAGGTTCCTTATTACATGTATCTCAGAATTTTCCAGATGGATCTTTATCAGTAAGAAAAGCAACCCTGAATATGGATAAGTATTACAGTGAACAAAGTTACAGACAGCTCATTATGTACAGTACATACACAATATATAATGTGATCTCAGCCAACACACATTCATGATTTAGTAAGCTAGTGATGTCAATCTGGTTATGTAATTAGTTTTGATAAGCCCTGTCATTTTCAGATAAAGTTGGTAGACTGTTGTTGACAATAAATATTAAGAGCTAACCTGGACTATAGTATCACTAGGATCTTTATCAATTAAACCTCTGCAACATAAAAGTAGCTGTAAATGGAAGAGATAAAGATTTCAATGGATGGTTTTCCATACCATTGATATATATGTGTGCATATACATACAGGTAACAGCCTTGGAGGAAGTCCTGGTAGATTTATTTATGTGCCATACAGATAACGGTCTGAACCATTATCATTTCCTCATAGCATGGGGATGGATTGTGCTATCTAGATGACAATCTTTCAGTTCTGTAAGGGTTCTGTTTGGTACCATTAATGTAAATAAAGTTAATCTTATTAAAGCTACATGTAATTATATGTTGTGGTATCTCAAGTCCTTTGATTTGCATGGATGGAGAAATCTAAACCTGTCTTTGTCATTGACAAACATAGTATGCTCTGAATTACAACACATTATAACGGAAGTGGGAAGAGGTGCCGACATGCTGACAGTCACATGACTTCACAGTATAGTCTTCCGGTTAACCTATTCTAAAGCACATACCAAGAAATTATCTAACAATTCGTGATATGTGTTGTATCTCAGGTACGCTTTTGTTGTACCTGTTCATGTGGCAACTTGGATGATATGACCACACGGTCCCTAGCACCGGCATAAGCGGTATTAGATACAAATCTAGAGAGCTATGATGGAAATGCTCTGACAACTCGTATACTGGTAACTGGTGAGCTGTTTCACTGTGACAACTCGTACATTGGAGATTGGTGAGCTGTATCGTCGTCAGATGTAAATGACGGCAATTAACACAAAAGACTAGTCTGTAAGGCCCGATGTCGACCCAGCATCAACTTCCCACAAATGCCAACATATATCAAAGACCGAAAGGTCTGTACAGAGGGCGAAAGTTCATTCCAAGTTGTGACTCCACAAAGAGACCTTGAACAAAAGGACCTCAAGCATGCAGGCCTGCTTAACTTTGATTCATTTTATAGGATATCAGGGATAATTTTATACATGTAATATTAAACTTGAGGATGTAATAGCACATGTACAGAATATGCCTGTAGTAAATTACATGTACCTTAATTGTTATTCACAAATTCCCCTGTTATTGCCAAAGATGTACATGTACATGCAATATTTAGCATTCATGAAGCCTAAATGTACATTGTACCGTTAAATGAATGTGGGCAGGTACAAAACTGGGTTACCCAACTAATTTGGCCTTCAAATGTAGAATTTTCCAAAATCGTCTAAACATGGAGCCTAGTCAGCTGTAGTAGGCCCCATGGTCCAAATGATATGTATTTATATATAAACCCAAGCTACAAGGTCCACATTCTCTATGTATTCCTCTATAAACCCAAGATGTATGAAGTATTTGGGTAAAATGAGAAATGGGTCATGCTTTTAGCCTGGCCACTAGCTGTGTCAGCGATTATATAATGTCCCTGTTGTTAGCAGTTTGTTTCTCGTCTGCTTTGATTGGCTGGTCGAATCTGAGCACATTATAATATATTGAATGATGAGAAAAACCATTCAATGATTGGTCACAAAAATATTCAATAATTTTGAGAATATATGGCCTAAAATAATTCAATTTATATTCTTAAACCGAATAAAGAAAAGCGTTATTGAAGATTTTAGTTGATGATTCCGTATACAAAACCTAATCTAGATTATATATATAATATTTTTGAATGGAACAAAGCAAAATGCAACATTTTGTCTGATTTTTGAATGAATATAGCGCATTATAGGACATAAATTGAAATTATTGAATAAAGCAATAGATTGCCTGCCTTAGTCAATACATATAACCCATCTCTATTGTGAATACACAATTCAATCTGTGGGACAGAGCTAAATCATTCTGAGATCTCAACAAGTGACTTCTGGGTTTTGATCCTGCACCCTAACCACACACGTCCTTTCTGCACATAATTTCTGCTACATATGCAGTTAGCGATCACCCCATACTCAATCATAGTGCTAATCAGAAGCTCTGACTATATCCTCCCTGCATTCAATTTCACCATGCATGGATATAGATAGCATGTAAGGAATTATATTTGCTCAATCTTTTCATGACACCTGATAAATTATCAAAGTATCAAAGAGATAATTTCGACTAATCTATCAATTTCAACATCTCTCCACTGTTGTATACTGATTGGTATTGTTATTTTCTTGAGTAGTGACTCCCGTGTAGCCTATAAAGCCAATTGCCCAATATAATTTGTGCTCAAGCTTAATTACAACTGTGGTATTAAGAGAAACTGAACGTAGATATGGTACATGTAGCAAGGCTATGAATCTGAGCTCGCCTGAAATATGCTATAGAATATACTACATGTAGATGTATGTTGGTGGTTGGTCGAGTGGTTAAGATCGATCGCTGACATGCAGTGCTGGTGATCAGGTACCTTATTTTGGTGGTTGCTGGTTCGATCCAGCATGGGGTCAGCCAAATGTTCAGCACTAGTATCTGTGCTATATTACGAGAGTGTAATCCCAAAATAACGAAAATAATGTTATACGATCACTTTCTAAATGACCCCAAAAAAATATCTGCTCATCTTAGACTGCATTCAACCAAATCTGCATTTTCCATTCATTGAGTACCAATATACAGACTGAAACTGTCTGGCTTAGGGGTTGTTGCACCTTTTAGGTGCTATCACATGTATACACTACATTTGTAGTTGTATGTCTATTTAGAAGGAGTTGAGGCCCTTTGGGGGCATACAAAAGGAGGACCCTTTATCAGCTGTGCTCTACCATCTAATTGAGGCTCTGTAGTGCTAGTCAACCCAGGAACCTGTTTACTGCATTAGTAATTTTCACCCTGAGAAAGTAGTACCATTGTTTTGGCTTGCTTGTTCACTGAATTCAGGATCCCCAATCCAGCTTCTAGCTGCTGGAGAAAGATATTGTTTTGGTCAAATGATCCATTTTTATACGCTTGCCAAAAGTTGGACGTATTATGTGATGGCGGTTTCCGTCCGTCTGTCCGTCTGTCAGTTTCTCGTGTCCGGTCTATATCTGGGACAGTTTTCTATCCACAGTTCCAATTTTTGGTGAGTTGATACCCTACGGGGAGATGATGTGTCGCGTACCAAAATGAAGGTCGAGGTCAGAGGTCAAAGGTCACTGGCCTGAAAAACAGGAAATCACTGAAGTGTTCGTGTCCGGTCTATAGGCTATCTGTGAATGTTTTCTATCCACAGTTGCATTTTTTTTGTGATTGGATACGCTAGGTGGAGACTCGAAAATTGAGGTCGAGGTCAAAGGTCACTTGGCCAAATCAGGAAATCATTGATCACTGACAGTTTTCCATCTACAGTTCTAATTTTTGGTGAGTGGATGCCCTAGGAGGGAACGATGTGTTGCATACCGAATGTAGGTCGAGGTCAGAGGTCAAAGGTCAGTGTGACCGAAAAATCAGGAAATCATTAAAAATTTCTAATTTTTTGTGAGTGGGTTCAATAGGTGGAAAATGAAGTGTCGCGTGCAAAAAATTAGGTCAAGATCGAAGGTCAAAGGTCACTGTGACCCCAAAATCAGGAAATTATTAAAATAACATTTTTTTTGTGTCAGTAGGTACATTAGGGGGACACGATGTGTCACCTACCAAAATGTAGGTTAAGGTCAAAGGTCAAGGTCACTGTGACATCAAAAGTGTGAAATTGCTGAAAATCATGATTTTTTTAGTCCATTGAGAAATTACGGGGAGCCGTTTGTCATGTACCAAAAATTAGATTCAGGTCAATAATCCTGTTACCCCAGAATCAAAGTCAAAGGTCAGTGTGACTGAAAAATCAGGAAATCATTGAAAATTGCTATTTTTTGTGAGTGGATTCAATAGGGGGAAATGAAGTGCTGCATACCAAAAATTAGGTCAAGGTCGAAGGTTAAAGGTCACTGTGACCCCAAAATCAGGAAATTATTAAAAATAACATTTTTTTGTGTCAGTAGATACATTAGGGAGACACGATGTGTCACATACCAAAATGTAGGTCAAGGTGAAAGGTCAAGGTCACTGTGACCCCAAAATCGTTAAAAATCATGATTTTTTGTGTCCATTGATAAATTACGGGGTCACGGTTCGTCATGTACCAAAATTTAGGTCAATAGTCAAGGTCACTGTGACCCCAGAATCAAGAAATCTTAAAAAAAAAATTGTGTCAGTTGATACATTAGGAGGACATGATGTGTCACGTACCAAAATGTAGGTCAAGGCCGAACGTCAAGGTCACTGTGGCTCCTCAAAAAGTAGTACCATTGCTTTGGCTTGCTTGTTCACTGAATTCAGGATCCCCAATCAGCTTCCAGCTGCTGGAGAAAGATATTTTTTCGGTCAAATGATCCAGTTTTATACGCCCGCCAAAAGGCGGACGTATTATGCGATGGCGGTTTCGTCAGTCTGCCCGTTACTCGTGTCCGGTCTATACCTGGGACAGTTTTCTATCCACAGTTCCAATTTTTGGTGAGGTGGATACCCTACGGGGAGACGATGTGTCGCGTACCAAAATTGAGGTCGAGGTCAGAGGTCAAAGGTCACTTGTCTAAAATCCGGAATGATTGATCATTGACAGTTTTTCATCTACAGTTCTTATTTTTGGTGAGTGGATGCCCTAGGAGGGAACGATGTGTTGCAGATCAGGTCGAGATCAAAAGTTGAGTACGTGTGACCGAAAAACCAGGAAATCATTAACAATTTCTACCAAGATACATTAGGGAGACACGATGTGCCACATACCAAAAGGTCAAGGTCACTGTGTCCCCAAAATCGTGAAATTATTAAAAATCATGATTTTGTGACCATTGATAAATTACGGGGTCGCGGTTCGCCTTGTACCAAAATTTAGGTCAAGGTCACTGGGACCCCAGAATCAAGAAATCTTTAAAAAAAAATTTTTTTGGTGTCAGTACCAAAATGTAGGTCAAGGCCGAACGTCAAGGTCACTGTGGCCCCCAAATTTATGAAATTCATAAAAATCATGATTTTTTGTCTCCATTGATACATTGAGGGAAGACGATGTGTCGTGTATAAAAATTTAGGTCGAGGTCAAAGGTCAAGGTCACTGTGACCCCAAAATCAGGAAATAATGGAAAATAAGTTTTTTTTCTGCCCGTAGATACATTAGAGGGACATGTGTTACATACCAAAATGTGGGTCAACGGTTAAGGTCACTGTGACCCCAAAATCAAGAAATCATTAAAAGTAACATTTACATATGTCTGTCGAAGACGAGGTCGTGTAATGCGATGTTGCGTTCTGTCCATTCATCCGTTAACATTTGTTGTCCATGCGATATCTCTAGTTTCAAGGTATGGAATGGTACCGAACTTTGAGTATACCTTACTCGCATGGCAAAGAGTAGCCATACATTTTGAGATCAATTTGTCAAAGGTCATTGTCACAGTCCCCCAAAACTGAATCAAGTTTAGCTGACTATATGTGTTAGGTTGGAATATTCAGAGTTCTCTCCCTACATGTATATGGCATTTGTTCTGTGGAGTTGTCTCCCATGTTTGAAACAGCTACATTTAGTTAAACGGTTGTGAAATAAAAACCATACATTTATTAATTTAACGGGGAGTGGGGTCCTTTATGAGCTTCATACCTGTTTATTAACTCAAGGACAAAGGTTTACTTCATCATTTTCTTCAACCTTCATGAAAAATTCTCTCACCTGAAAGGAATCCATTTGCAGGAAAACTACTATTTTCTTGTGTTTGACTACTGTCGATTTCAATGTGGGATATGTGAGCTCTCGGCTCTTGTTTCAAGGTCAACTAGTTACCAAGAGTTAAGCCCATTTTAATTTATCATTCAATATTATAAGATTTGATATATGTTACATTCTCAGAAGCACAAAATCGTAGATCTTTCTCTGGATTGCTAGCTACCAATTGGAATCAAGGCTATTAAACAGCCTTGCAATTTGGACCAATGTAATTCCATATATACGAGCATATATTGAAGCCCCTTGGGCTCTTGTTAACTTTTGCCCCAGTCCTGTGGGCTATTTCAAGCTAATTTTGCATTGTCTTGGAAAGGTGCGAAAATAAAGCCCCAGCATTTCCATTCCGTGAAATATGATATATGGTAATTTCACAAATTTGGCTGCCCAAACCTAACTGGATAATGGTCAATATTTTATCTGCAAATATCTGCTGTCATTCTCCCCATCCTAATAAAATGAAAACACTGTATTTTCAAGAGACCTCTTGAACAATAATTGGAAAATCAGCGAAGATCTTCCTGCTGTGCTGTGCTATTCTGTGCCCAATGTTATGGCAAGCCAAAGTGCTTTTTATTCCGAATTTCCGATATCGAAAATTCTATTTCCAATATCGGAAATTGCAATTCCCGATATCGGAAATAGCATTTCCGATATCGGGAATTAGAATTTCCGATATTGGAAATTCAGTGACAATTTCTGATATCGGAAATAGAATTTCCCATATCGGGAATTCAATTTGCGATATCGGAAATTCTATTTCCGATATCGCAAATTGAATTCCCGATATTGGAAGATTGTCACCGAATTTCCGATATCGGAAATGAAAGCTCTGGAAGCTTTACAAAACCTAGAGTTGCAAATTCCGATATCGGAAATTCAGTGACAATTTTCGATATCGGAAATTCCATTTCCGATATCGGAAATTGAATTTCCGATATCGGAAATTCAATTTCCGTTATCGAAAATGCAATTTCCGATATCGAAAATTGAATTTCCGATATCGAGAATTCAATTTCCGATATCGGAAATTGAAGGTCATTAATTTCGGATATCGGAAATTTTAATTCCGATATTTTTGCAGGAGGTTAAAGACCCAGTAATCCTAGGCTGAAATTATTTCACCGAGGCAGTACAAAAATGTAACCAAGACCAGTATTTGAAAGGTAATAAAATGTGTGTCCTGCTGAGACAAATTTCTCTAAGAGTGGTCAAGTGTCAACAAACTGACAGCTTAAGACCCTGTTGGCTGGCTGGCTGGTTAACAGATGTCAAGCCACTCCATACCCCATTACCCCCAACTAGATATTAATCAGTGGACATGACCTGAAGTAGGTCAAGTATCTGTTTACTCAAATCCCACACTCATATCTCAGGATACTGCCCTCTTACAAATGCCCTCATATCCCCTCTTTGAATCATCATGGCATATGTATAATACTGTTTTACCTGTATTGTCGGCCTATAAGTATAATTAGGGTCTAATGCAGTCAGAGAATTAGAAACTGGTGTAAAATATAAATGCGGCACATTTTGATATATGTTCTATCTATGTACGAACTGAGTTCTGATTTTATGGAATGGCCATGACAAATAATAGGAAAGTAGCAACTCTTTTGGTGATGCTGATTAAATAGAGAATATATCGTACATGTAGTTACTGTATATAGGTAATTTGTAGATATTATTTCTATCAATGGGCATATTTTCTCGCCAACTGATATTAATGGTGTACGTATGAATTATTTACTGTTAAATTATTTCAACACATCAGTTGTGAGTTTCTATTTTTCAAACATTTTTGAACAATTAGAATGAAAGCTGTTGGCATTTTTGCTCAGCCTTTTTAACTGGTATTTTTGGTTGAGCTAGTACTCAATTAACTTGAACAGTGGTTGATTCCTGGTGACATATCATTATGATGGTCTTGACAATTCCATGCTTATATGGAGCATGAAAGACCAAAACAGTCGTTTTAGACATTTCCTCTGAATAGTAACATTTTTCAATTATTTCCCAAGTAGGCTCAAGTTTGTACAAAAAATGTATGTCTGTAGATATTACATGTACTTACCATAGCAGTCATTAGAGAACCCTTTTCCAAGAAAGTGGAAAATTGATGAGAGTTATACATGTATGCTCACCTGTGTATGCTAATAAAGTATCAGCAATATTTTGGTAATCTAGTGTTTACTGTTTTCACATTTCCTATTATTATCTCAATGCATTTATACATCTCTTGTTTGATGCTGCAGATTATGGTTGCCAGTGTCCTCTATGTCACAGTTTGCGAAAAATTATCCGGCTACCTAATGTAATTTTTTCAATCATACAATGATACATGTACATGTGTATGCTGTTATTTCAATTGTTTGGAATTTAGATTTAAGTGTGACAGACAGAACAAATCTTTACGGTGGAATCTAAATTCTCATTTCATCTATCACAAATTGCTATCTAACCTGGATTTTAAGGCAAAATTTCAAAGACCAATAGATTCAATGGAATCCATATCAACCAAGCACTGATTAACGATTGCTAAAGTTTTAATATTCGGTTAAGGTCACTGACATATCAAACCACTGGGTTCCCTGCAGTAACTTAAGAGGCGTTTATTCATCATGAATTCAAGTGGCAAAGAAACTTCTTCAGGCTGTTTTCCTGGAATCTTTTCTCCTATTCAGAGCTGAAATAATATCCACTCACCATGTCCAGGCTACATGTATCAGTCCAATAGGTCCATATACCGGACACGAAAATGACAGTTCGCACAAAATGAAATCACAATTTGGTTGCCATGGCAACTGCAGTATTGGATCAATGTGGTAAAGACACATCGTCTCCTCAGTATGTATCCACCCACCAAATATTATAACTGGAAATAAAAGCCGGAAATATGTTGGCGAGGGGGTCTTCATTACCCTGGGATATATTGGGGGGGTCTTCATTACCCTGAAATATATTGGGGGGGTCTCCATTACCCTGAAATATATTGGGGGGGGGGTATTCTTCATAACCCTGAAATATATTGGGGGGGTAAACAAGTAAATATATTGGGGAGGGGGGGTGTATTTTTAAAAACCATCCACCGGGTACTTTTAAAAGGATTCATTTGATTTCATGGGCGGAGTGGATGGTTTAGTTATTTGGGGGGGGGGATGTCTATGTGAAATGTATTGGGGGGGTCAAAAAGAGTTGTTATTATTAGTGAGGGGGGTGTGGACTACAATTTTATTATGGGGGGAGGGTATTCCTTGCCTCAGAAATATATTAGGGGGGAGGGGGGGTCGGTCAAAAAAAAAGAATTTACCCGGGGGGGTACATTTAGAAAACCATCCACAGGGGGGGTGCGTTTTAAAATTGCAATGGCCCATTGGGGGGTGGAGATGGGAAATATCCCTGGAGGTTCATCTCTACCGTAAGGCATTTATAAGGTAGCCTTTTTTTGGAAGTGAATACGGATTTATTCATGAGAATACCACATGCATAATCTCCTGTCCATGGAGACCCCTTTGCTATCCACCCACTGAATCTGACAGGCCCAATTTTTTCCCCATAGTAGGCTCCAGTCCTACTCACTTTGGAGCAGGTGGTTGGGTGGGTTCAGGTTCCTTGATAATGAACTTGATAATGTGATGTCTAGCACTGTAATATCACTTGTCTTTATTGCACCATGTAAGCGTCCTGTCTGTGTCTTGTGTGTTGTCCTCGATGTTTTATAGGGTGGATGGAGGGTGTCTGGTTCCATGCTGTAACAGGAACACAACTGGGCTCGGTGGTGCTTAGTTGCTTCGTCGTGATATAGCTGAAATATTCTTGAAAGCGACGTTAAATTTTATTCACTCACTCACTCACTTTGGGACAGCTATACACATAAATGGTTAGAATTGTCTTGGCAGATATCGATGCTTTATGTTTATCCTATTTTGAGGTGTCTAGCCAACTTTTGTATGAAATTCAGCCTGTTTTGAAGAACTCCATAAATGACATTGTCATTGCCCCATAAGCACATGGAAATAATCATGATCTACTCCCTTAATTTAAAAAAAATAAAAAAATAATGATGCCGTGGCTCCAATCTCAGAAGATTATTCAAGATGTCAATATGTGTCATGGTTGTTGTTGCAATATGCCATTTCTGGTTTTATTCGTCAAAGTTCACCAGATGCTTGGCTAATCTTTGGCGTTTGCATTAATGTTCAAGTCCATTGTGTTCCCTGGAGTATAGGCACAACCTGTTCCGTAATTTTCAAGTCACAGGTAGGCCTATTACCTTGTGTGAAAAAGCCATGTTCTATAGTTTGTTTCATTATTTTAGAAATGCATACTGATTTAACTTCGGACTGGTATATGTTCATTGCTTTTGTGACTGTCTTTGTGATTACACAGGGGCCGCGGAGCGGGGGAAGGGGGGGTGGGAGGGGGGCACTTTTTTGGGACCCCCATGTTTTAAAACATTTAACATGGCCGGTATGGAGTTCAGCCGCACCACTTTCAAATGTGCTCCGCGGCTCCTGTTACACAAATATTTAAATGTATTAAATAAAAGAGGACAGATGTAACAGTTTGACACTAGAGTCCTTTATTATCTCTACTATGGGAATCAAACAAATAATATTTCTCATCACAGAAAATTACAGCAGTTTTGAAGGATCTTAAAGAATACACTCAAGAGTCCTTTTGCAACTGGGCCATAGCAGTTTCAAATGCCAAGTAGTAATCAATAGGTGCAGTCACGTGAAGCGCGCAAAAAATAGTTACAGTGAATATATATTGAGTTTTTCAAGAGACAAGTCGAGTTCCCAAATAAAAATGTTAAATTATTGAGCAAATGATTGTTGTGGTGTCTTGAATCGATCTATTCAAGAGTGCTGGAATGCTTGCTCGACCACGTATCTGCGGGCAAATGGTAAGCGCAACGTCCATGTTAACTGCCCGTGTAAGCAAGGCACAATTCTCTTTGGATTAAAATACCCACTGGAAAGGTTATAATCAGCCTGTTCTCCGAAATAAAACGTAGGAATCGTTGAACTTGTTCTGGTTTCGTTTTCGACATGTCATAGCTTCGCATAGCTTAGCTAAGATTCATAGCGTCTCCCTTCCCTCAACGCTATGCCGACGACAAATACATTTCCCTGGTGGTAACTTGAACATCTCTATGGCGCACTTATTATTACCTTTGCGCCCTATTGGACCTTCATTAACTTGAGAAAATGGGCCGCCATGAATAAAAATACAGAAATGACAGACTGAATGGCCCGTCCTCGGTCATATATTAATTACAGACGTTAAAATTATCCATATGGAGCCTCAAAATCACCTGAAATCGAGGGTGAAGAAGATGGGCATTTCCGTCATAATAGGCCCCGTGTATACAGGGGATGATGATCACAACATCGATTATGGTATTTTTATTCATGGTGGCATATTTTCTCAAGTTAATGAAGATCCAATAGGGCGCAAAGGTAATAATAAGTGCGCCATGGAGATGTTCGAGTTACCACTAGGGAAATGTATTTGTCGTCGGCATAGCGTTGAGGGAAGGGAGACGCTATGAATTTTAGCAACGCATAGCTTTGGAATTAGAGATGTTGCCAGACATGTACAGTCGATAGAAATATAGGCTGATTTCATCAAATCGTGTCACTGAAGCATGTGTCAGTGAAATTTGTTTTATTTATCCACCAGTTAAGTGAATCATGCACAAATCAAGTGCTGAAAATTGGGGTCTTCATAACCCAGAGCGAGATCGAACGAGAGTGAAAAGAGATACACACGTGGACAAAATGATAGGAAAAGTGCACGCACTCGCCCCGGCAGCACTGGCCAGTCTACGACATCACGCGTCTCACATTCCCACGTTTATTGCTGATTGGACGATGGGCAGTCGTGCACGTGTTAGCCAACCTGCTCAGTGGTCTGATACGCACGCGCAAGTTCTTCAAACCACTGTTGGCAGTTTGGTGTTCAATTTGAACCACGTTCACATGTCCTTTGAAACACAAACCTTACACCCGAGACACTTGCACGAATGTTACAGACACTTCAGCAAGTAGGCGCTTAGTTATGAGGTTGGGTTTGGAAATCTTACCAGTAGCCGGTGCGAGGAGAGTGCTGCATATACATTAACATACGAGACCATCAGCCAACCACCATGCGATGATAGGGTCGAGCCCCCGAAGGTGTCTTCCTGCCATCCCATAATAGCAGTGCTCAAAATGGTATTCGTTTCGACAAATTTGACGAAGTTTACTGATGAGAAAAACCACGATTTTCAAAGAATTTAAGGTAAATTTTACACAAAACAACTCCGTAGAAATAACGAACAGCGGGTATAGTCTCCACTACTCACGTGTAATTGCTACAGGGATAGATGTACATGTATAATACACCCGACAAATCTATTTTTAAGTATGGCCTCATACGCGCATTAATCTGTCAAACGTATGATATGATCATAAATAACACAAAACATCAAAATAAAGTTCAAAACAAGCTACCGACACAATTTAAATTAGTACTTGGGTCATTTGGTTGAAAAAAACTTGAAAGAAACTTGAACGAATTGATTACATTCTTCAGCGGATGTTGGACAGGGGAGTACTTCGGACGACCCTACTAGGCAGTCCAGGCCAAATTCAAGAAGACTTTATGAGGGATCTCTGCATAGATCCCGATCCCTAACGGGATCTGCACCTGCATAGATCCCTAAAAATGTTCCATATAGGACTGAATTAACGATGAGCCAAATTTCTGAAGACATCCCCTGGTCACCATTTCAAATTCACGTGTGATCCGTTACACTTAGAATTATGTGAAGTTGACTGCAATGCAAATAATGGATAAGCTCCTAATGGAAGAAGGGTCACACCAACAGGGGTTTACTCTCCCACCAGCCCTGATGGATTTAATGTCAGCAGCTAGCGGCTATTCTGGCTTATTATGTTAGGTCTCATGTGTGGTTCAATGAACTATATATGATGCCACCTGTACTAATAATGTTGCAGTATTAAACTCTCTCATATTTCCTGGTGGATCAGAAGATACAATATACCGTGGATGCAATATTGGAAAATGAGCTGGACTATATCCAATTCACCTCAGCGACTCGACTACACGACTATTAGATTTCTTGATGCATTAAATCTATACCAACAATTACGGAGTCACTATTTACGAAGATTTCTGGTGAAATAGGCAGTCATTATATTTTGGACATTTTGAAGGTCAAAGTCACAAGATACGGCTTGGCATACGCAATTTTCAGAATGAGCATTATGTAAAAACCATTATACCACGTTCTATCCACAAATGCCTTAATATCTACTTTCCAGAGCTCTATTCCGGTTTTGGGACTAGTTAAAAAAAGATATTTCCGACCCTGTTAGCACGGGCACAGTCAGATGACGTCGGCGTTCACGTTGGGAGTGTCACGTCAGTGGCCATAAAGATGTCGTATAGTGACACTCCCGCAGCCATTTGCTGTCAGATATCCATACGCGTAGCAAATAATACCGAAATACATATATTACATATGGCCGCCATTTTTTATTTTCCACGATTCCAATCTGATGGTTAGGGATCCACAATGGTCCAAATGCGTCCAGATAACCCTATCTGCCCTGGGCTTTTTTGAACCTGTCCAGGCCTGGGGAGGGGCCATTTGGCCCCCCCCCCTAACTATTTTTACTACCCCTTGAGCTATGAATCTGAAACTTACCACACTATACCCTTGGGTGAGGCTCCACCAGAAAATGCTAAAAATACCCAAGACGGCCGCTTTGATGACGTCACAGTGACGTCATTTTCAAAAAACAGCATCTTTTAATCGATTCTTCGGTCAGATTTTTTCGAATTTTTCATTTATGTAATTTCCCGCAAAAAGTGCGTGATAAATTAGTAAATATTAATGTGATGTGAAATAAAATAGTTTTTGCCCACTTTTCATCGCGAAAAAAGAAAAATTTGAAGAAAAATAGCAAAAACATCACTTTTCTGGTAACCCAGGTGGCCGCCATCTTGAATTTGCCCATGATACTCTACTCGGGGGGTTATACAAATATGCTCAAAATGACCCCAAAATGATAGACTATAAAGTCCCGTAGTGTCAGCTCTCAATTTTCTGTCGTTCCAGAGATAAGATAGTTTGAACTGGGGTGTCATTTTGCCTGATAGGGTTAACAGTTAGAAATAGCCGTGTACAACAGTTAGAATTAGTAGATATGGGCAATTTTGACTACTTCAGAGTAAGTTTAGGATGACATTTACGGGACGCCATATTGAATTTTCCCATGACCATTTGTACCAGTGATTATGCAAATATTTTCAAAATGAGCACACTTGTATGAAATAGTAAGTGTTAAAGATTGAGCCAGGTTCAGTCTTCAATTACTAAGCTTTCAGGAAAAATTTGATAAAATATCCCACGTGAGCGAATGACCCAAAAATGACATTCAGCGAGAATGTCATCCGATCACTTACTGTGATGTACACAACATGTAGAGTTGAATAAGCATGGATGATTACTTTGAACACGAGATGCCATCAAAAGTGTGTTTTCATCACTTGGCTGGCCTACTATTAATGGATGAGCATCGTAGACGTCTGATGAGGCAAGCGCCTCATCATGTGGTAAAACTGGTAAATTCAAAAGGTAAATGCAAAACTGGTAAAACTGTAATGCCCGTCGTCGTGCCATGATTAGCATCAAACTTCAGCGGAAATAAAACAAACAAAAAGACGTGTACACGCTAATAATGGATTTGTATGGCCAAATTCGTGTCACTGATCAGTATACGTTTTTTTCAATTGAATTTCAACCTCGTTTTCTACAGTTTATTGTAACTCAGTTACTCGTTGATTGCGACTCTTCATATGGCTTTTAATGATTACCGGTTAAGCGGAAGTCTACAAAAGTTATGAAGTGTAGCGCTAAAGATTTTGCGCACTTATGATCGTGATTTGCAATCAGTTTTTGATTTTTTCATCAAATTTCATCAGTTTTGAGTGAAAGCGATTGGAAGTAGCCTTGTCAAACCTGTTTGTAAGACAGTATCAATTTATTGGAAGTATCAATTTGTGAAATGAGATGTGACGCAGTCGCCTGGGTAGCCGACATGTTTTGTCGGACGGCTGATGCCGTAGATGAGTTGGGTTACGTCTAATAATCATAAAGTGATTTGTCACCTGGTCGTTCAATTGGTTAATTGAACCGAAGACAAACACAGGTCTTGAAAATTTCGGAAAGGGCATATATCTCGAAGACCCATTATTGAACTACAGTCACTCACACTTGAATACAAAATGACAGTCAACGTCTGGACTGCATATAAATTATAACAGCTTAGTAACAGTTCAGATATTTGCTCGGGGAGGCACAACTGATTTACTCAAATTCGAAACAGATTAGCATTAGTGTAAATGAAACACCCACTTCTCGTCCATAGTATAGAAGGAGCCATGCGTCCGTGTGTGCCTGTGTGCGTTCGTCCGTTGGTGTCACGGAACAACACTATACAAGGAGTTATGGATGTATGCTTTAGCGTCGCTTTCAACAATTTTTCAGTCATATCACGACGTTCGGATCCTATGGCTTTCCACACCCGGGACATTTTTACGCCCGGGGACCAAACAGGTGCCCCAGTTAGTCGCCTCTTACGACAAGCTGTCTGAGGAGCTGAAGCCCTCAAATTCTTACCAGTATTATGGTGAATAAACATCCCCTTCACATCTTTACTCTACAAGCGGCCAGTCACCTGTGTGTGCGTGTCTGAAGTATGAAATCATCAATATGAGGGTACCCTCTGACTGGAGGTATAAGGGGAGGGGGGGGGGGTGTGACTGTATGATATGAGAAAGACTAGGGGGATGAGATAGTTGAATGGAGTGTTGGAGGTGGAAAAGCGATGTAGCGATGACTATAGGGCGCGACTGTAGGAGACGAGATGTGTATAGTTTGACTGTAGGAGATGAGAAAGTTTTAGGCGGCGACTGCAGCCGGGAGAGGTGGTGGTGGGAAAGTTCTAGGGGGACGGGTAATGTGCTAGTATATCTTATATGAGCTGTACTTTCCAGTCCAATCTATAAATAAAAAAGTAAATATGTCTTCATGCTGAGTGCTTGCCTTTCCTAGAGTTCCTCTTTGTCGACTCCCAGTCATTTCAATCTCATATATTTTGCGGCTTGCATGCTTTTTGAACGTACCGCAAAGGCCATGCAGTTGTAGATATGCGAATATTAACTGCAACTAAAAGTACAAATACTATGCTCCGATCTTAACATCAAGACATTTTACTTTTATTCATTCGAAACGTTTAAGATATCAAGTGCTCTTTTTATCTGTAACATGGCTACTATTAAGGGTGTATCAAAAACGCCATTAGGCTCCACCTGGAAAAACATTCTCTAGACTATGATATTTGGCGTTCATCAAACGTTAGTCGATTGTATCCCGAGTGGTTTCTAAAAGACAATCTCTCTATCGTGCTTTGTGTTGTTCCCCGTGATCACGACAAATATTATCTTAAGAGAAATATAAACGACGAGACTAATTTTAGATTCATGCTGCCTCACCGAGACAATAGTCTGAAATTGCCCAGACTGATGCGTATCGTGTACGACATTTATAGACCACCTTGGGATATCCGTCTGAGACAGGAATATATATTCAACTAGAATATCTCTAATTGGAATAGCATAAAAGTCATCCTAATTGAATCCATCTTTTCAAGTGATTTTGCTGGGATACTCCACTCAATCTGTAGATATCTGTATTCAAATTACAATCGCATCTCGTTTGCAAGTGCTCTGAGTTGTATTTTTCCATCGAAGAGATCAAGGTTGATCGCTCTCATGATAACATGATGGTACGTCTTTTTTACAAATACATAAGATGACCTATTCATAGTTTGGTGAGGAATAGTTCAATATATTGAAATACATATATTCGTAATTAGGCCAGACAACACTTGGCAGTTACCGGAAAGACAGAAACGATCAACAGTTTCCAATGAAACGCTCTTTGTTTAATTCAGCCACATCAAGCTTTTCATGCCACAGTTGTTAGCAAATCCAAATATGCATAACATGAAAATTTAAAGGAATACAGGATGACTAAGGACAAGAGAGAAACATGCACAGAATATCCACTTCTCCACAGTGTTAGGTGAGCTCCTCTCAAAATCCTGGCTAAGGCAATGTGCATATGGGATATCTAAACCCTATATGTATCTTAACTATCTTAGCGTTGTTGAGATACCGTTTTCAGGGTCACAGTCAAAATTATAGAGTCGGTAGTCGGACGTATCAATGGATTCATCTGACGCTATTAGCACCAAAACCCTTCCGATGAACCTATTACATGTATAATATATCCTACTTATCACAACTGGTTTTGTATCCGTTTGACAGCTGCCGTTCGCAAAGGATCAACGTGTCCATAATTGTGACAAGCTATTAGCATATATATGCCCACTCGGGTATGAAACAAAAGAGAGACATCATTTCCCAATTCATTTCGAGTCACCCTCGAGCTCTCTCAAAAAGTAATGCCATATTATTAAAATATTGGTGCTCAAATCTATAGGCTAAACAGCACTTACCGGAGGAGTCGTTCCGAGTGCAATTGTACTAAAAGAGTGTAACGATATAGAGAACCACAACAGCCAATACACAAAGTCTGAACCATTTTAGAGTACACTGTAAAAAACAGACGGTATCATATCATAGAACCACAACGCCAATATTCTCGCAAAGTGAGCGATGTTATACATGTATGGGAGCATGTCAAAATTTGGACGCATTTTCCACGTATGCTCGGTCCGATTGGGACAATAAAGTTGTTCGCCCACCAATAGTGCCCACGTGCAGAAATGACCGATCCCACTGCAGGGAACGGTCCATGTGGGCCGGTGTATTTTGGACGTGGGATCGGTCCAAAGTTTTTCACGCGGAAATGCAAATAGAACGGTCCAAATTTTGACATGCTCCCTATAAAACATAACCACAAATATCAATGTTCCTTCATATACCATATTAACAGGTCTTTGATACGGTTGCCCCTATTTCTATCATACTGTAGAGCATTTAATATTTGTGTCGACAGGATTTCTAGCTCCCCGTTTCAGCACAAGTATATCGTCGTTGCATTTTTATCTAGAACACTTCGTTTGTATTTTGCTACCAATGTGTGGTATTTATGGTCCAATTTCATATTTCAAGAGAAGGAATTCATCTTGGACTACTAGAACTAGTAACTGACTGATACAACTGAACGTTACGCAATTCACGAAAATACAAACTTCAACTGTCAGGAAGCGAAATTGCACATGTTGGAAGGAGAAATTCCCCCATAGTGGGAATTTCCAGTGTCCTAATATAATCCTATTTCGGGTAAATTTGGTCTAGACTAGGTCTGTAGAACACGATACGAATGCATCTAGAGATAAGTTCCCGACATATTAGATTTCCCCTTTGTAACAAGGTTATGCAGGGTAGAGACGCCGATTAGTCTGAGATCGTTGGTACATATCGAACTCGGTCAGCACTTACCTTGGACCGCGTTAAACCCAATACTGACCATCAAAATCTGATCGATGACTCCGGGTTTAACCGGGATAGAAACCAGAGCCGCCAAATAACCCTCACAGACCATCGAGAAGTCAATCTCATCGCATTGCAAACACGCTAGAATGGTTTTGAGGGTTCTACTTAAACATGGCGTATTGCCGATAACGTAGTCGCTGGAGCCATGAATGACATTCTCTTCAGTTCTGTCTTTTCTGCTCCTATTCGTTTTACAACAAGATAGCCATGTAATGCTACTGCTTAATGTAGTCCGATAGAATCAAGATCTTCCCTCACGACAGTGACTCTAAAAAAGCCCACGCAACCGGCCTACTTCCAGAAAGTCATATGAGCGTAATTTTTCTCGCGAGAGGAGGTGATCAGCTGTCTACAACTGTTCAAGACAGCACCATTTGTGTATGCGCACAGGAATCAATCTTTGAGATGATTTGGTAAGGATGCAGCCAGAATATCGGCCTGTTGAGTGTGTGTACGCCGACATTTCCCCCCAACACAACATGACACAATGGCATGCTATTTCCTAACTGTTATCTCTATATGGTGAAATTCTGTTGCTGACACCAGGTCCCGAGGTTCACCTTCTGAATAAAGTCATGTTGACCAATATGGGGAATAAGAGTTTGATCGGCGTCAGTCGTCACGCAGCACTTGGTGTACTTAATAAGAACATACACTCTATTAATATTATGAGCCGTTTCTTATATCTGACTATTAACACATATCACCATTTTTCATCGGATGTTTCGACAGAGCTATTGCATCATTTTTATATTATTTTTTACCTCATTCCATTTAAGCCCATCCCATGGGTCAGGCGATCATTCCAGTTAAGCGTGGTTGATATACAGAACATCACATCAATTACTCAGTTTTCTTCAGTACTGGCATTTTCCCACCGCCATGGCATGCTATTCCATGTACAACTGTTTAACAATTATCAGTATATTCCAGGGCCATAATCTTCATTTACGACAGCGATGACAGTATGGTTGAAATCCCAATATTCAAGATCAGTTGAAGTAAAGTATATCACTATGTATGAAGCATCGACTTATTTACGTCTCGACACTGTGTTCTGGCAAAGATGATGCACTCTTCGCATGTCAAAAACAATGTAGGGTGAAATGATTTTATGTCGACACTTTCGAGCGATGTCTTCTTTATTTCGGCGTGCTTGTGTACTTTCCAAGCTACTGGGCGCAACGAGTGTTCGATAGTGCTATTACAAAGGCGGATGTGGCAAAACGCCCACTTTTGGTCAATAGGCCATCCATATAGGCCCACAAGGATTATTCCGGACATGGAGATGTCCATCACGTATAAGCTTGATCGATATGCGGAATGCATAATGTAGATGAGAGATGGATGGGAACAATACCGTAAATTATAACCTATGATAGGACCTGTCTTCCAAACATCATTAAAAAATCATGATTGACGCCATCCTTTTATGTAGATTGGAGTTATCGTATCGTCAGATCTGATAGCCGACAAGCCAGCTACTCGTAGGGTTGATACCGTGAGTTTTCAAGTTTTTGTATTTCCTCGAGATTATATATATTCTTCCTACGCAGACCTTGCTGCATAGGCAATCTCTCCTCTGATGTATTGACGTGCTTTATTTGCTAATGTGACTTCATTACTAACACGAAAATGAAAGAGAATGACGCAAGCTTTGGTCAATAAAATAAACATGATTATATTGGTATTACGACCCACTCATACGATAATTCAGACCTGATGTTTTTTTGTAATTTAATCCTACCTTGCCTTGGGGGCACTTTCCGCCCCCTGTTGGTTTTTTGCTCCTATCTCCCGAACGACACAAAAATTAAGAGCCGAAACTCTGTGAATTTGCAGACTATCATATTGGGGTCATTTTTGAGCATGACCACTCGAGCAGAGATAATTGGGTAAATTCAAAATGGCGGCCATGTTGGGTACCAGAAGGGCATTTGTTTCAAAATTTGTGCTTTTCTGCATGGAAAAGTGGGTAAAATCTGTTTTATTTTTTTCAGATTATTATTTACTAATTTATCATGTAATTTTTGCGAAGAGAATACATAAAGATTCGAAAAGTCTAAATTTAAAATAGTCCAACAATGCATTTTTTGAAAATGACGTAACTGTGACGTCATCATGGCGGCCATCATGGTTTTGTTTTACATTTTCTAGTAGAGCTTAACCCAAAGATGTACACATGTAGAGCGGTAAGTTTCAGTACACCCCAGATCGCCCAAGCCAGATAGGATTAAAAACGATCACAGCCCAACTGTCCCAATTAGTAATATCCACAAGGCGAACGTCTTGGAATGGTTTTGGGACGTTTTGTTATACTGGACGGCGAAATGGAAACCGAAATGATTACTTTTCATTTTTTTAAGTCTCCCAAAGATATAGCTCTTTTGTGATACATGTATTTAAATTTTGTTATCAATCTAACCGATCACAGACAGACTCGCGAAGATTTTAAGGCAATTGTTGTTTTAGGGACGTATTGAGGACAGAGTTTTGAAATACTTTTTAAACAGTACGAATGGCGATCTATGAGCATAGACTAGAGAGCATAATTGTCCTGTCTTCAATATATACATCGTGTCAAATCATCAGGCTAAGGGCGCGTCTCCAAAAATGGTCCGGTTTTTCATCGAGAATTCTATATTTTTTTCTCGATATCGAGATTTTGAAAGGTGAGAGCCAATGGAGAATATTTTTCAGAAAACTCGGATTCGAAGATTTTGAATGAAAAATGATATCGAGAATCAGTCGAGAAACCTACGATAATTTTCCCAGTGAAGAAAAAACGATTAAAACCCGATAGAAGTAGAGCCGCTATTGACTTCACCTAGCCTGGTATCATAACTTACTGTCACATTGCTTACCTATACTAGTAAGCTAGGGAACCAGGCTAAGACTCCAAAACTTCGTTCAGCCTCGGGATTATCTTTGTCAAGTTTAGCGTGAACGATTAACAGTAAAGTTTATAATTATTGTGTCCCAACCAGCCAAGTTACGTTTGTATGTCAAATTCTTGAAATAGTGGTGTGAGAAGGAGTCAGTGAGGCAATTCAGTTTACATTGATAGCGTACAGGACAACTGTGAAGAAGAAAGAGAAGTCGCTATTCTCCATGTTGTCGAGTAAATGCCGTAAACTTTCTGTTGAACCATAGACCAGTCGGAGTACGCATTATTATTCCTTCGTGGAAGATCAGAAAAGTCCAGATACTATTCATTTAATGTCGGCAAAATTGGGCTTCCACTCTAAACTTAATATTTTTTGTCCTTTCTACATGACTTTACTGTTGTAACTTACACACGTAAAAATCATTTAATTGTCGATTATTTCCTATACATATAAGAGATAAACTGCTGGCGATAACAAGTGGTTTAAAGTATCTTATTACTGTGAATACTGCTATACGCATGGGTCGTACGGTGTAGTCAGATGTTCAACTTCAAGCAAATCAGAACTGATCTGCTTTACCTTTATTAATTTGGTAAACTAATAGATCGTTGCCAGTGAAGATGTGATATTCTACTCCTACTTAGTTCTTCAAAATAACAACGGACATAATACGTTACTTTGTCATTGTAAAGGCGCCGGCAATAGTTCAATTTTATCCTGACCTCTACTTTATAGCGCAATCACGCACAGCCGTGTAAACAAGTGTTAGCCTGATAATGACGTCATTGTATTCATTCGCCTCGCCTTGGTTTCGCGATATTATCTCGACGCTTTCTGGATCTAAATTTCTCGACATTCTCTCGATCGAAAGAAAACGATTCATTCTCGATGGGTCAAAAAGAACGAATAAAAACCAATATCGGGAAAATCAATCGAGAATTTTGAGAGAGAGAGAATTAAGGTTTAATATCGCGTTCAGCAATATTTCAGCTATATAGCGACGATCAAACAAAATTCTAAGTACTCAAGTCACTAACTTAGTAATCCAACGCATTAAAACACACACACATTAAACCTTATGTAACAGCCCGACCGTCGTGATATGACTGAAACAATGTTGAAAACGACGTTAAATCCTACTCACTCACTCCTGTAACAGCCCGATTTTTCTCAAATAACCTAAGATGCAATCTTCCCTCACCCGACTAAAAAGATCTTCTAAAGTAGTCGCTCGATAAAAAGTATCTCTTACAATCTTAAAATTTATGCATTCGATAAGAATATGTTTCACCGTGAGATCAGCATGGCATGGAACACGCCTTGGGACTGGCTCTTGTTTTTAGTAAATGTTCGTGAGTTAATCGTGTATGGCCGATTCTACATCGCCTGATCATGGTTTGATCGAAACGTTTCCGGCTGTTCAGATGAGTACAGCCTACAGTTTTTTTGAACTCATGGAGTTTGTTATTATTCACAGCATGCCATAAAGACTGAAACAGCTGTCTCACATAATTACAGATAGAGGACTGAAATCGCTATATGGGATTCCAACAGGATCAATCTCATCATTTAGGGCTGGCTTAGCCATCCTATCAGCCTCAGCATTACCTTTGATGCCAACGTGACTATGCAACCAACAGAACACAATATCAATCTGTTGATCAAATCTGCAGTCATGTAGTTGTAGAATACTCAAGATAGTGGAATGAGTCGATGTTCCAGTTTCAATCGCTTGGATGCATGACAGTGAATCCGAGAATATGACATATTTTTTTCCTTTTAGTGGAACCAATACCTTCTAAAGCCAACAATATAGCTTTTGCTTCTGCAGTGAATATCGAACTTTTACTGAAAACGATTTGGGTTTTTCCATTTTATTTTCTCGATATTCTCTCGATGAATTCCCGATAGGATCGGAATTTCTTCGAGAAAACCAAAGAAAATTCGCGATTGAAAGAAAAACGATTAATGGAGACGCTTCCTAAGTCTATCCAAGCTGCGTGCAAAAGTAGGCAGAATACAATTATTAACAGTTGTTTTTGAGTATACTATACTACTGATTGATATGACCTCAGAGGTATGTTATGGAAAAATTGTCCGAGCGCATTGTAGAAACCCTTAACATCGTATCGATCCTTAAAGTCACAATGCGAAGCTAAAAGTCGACATCACGACCCTCATCATCGCAATTGTCTTTGCGATTTTTATTGCGATGTTAAGGGTGGACCATGTCGATGTTTTGCCATTTGGGCCTTTGCGTTTCAGAGCCCCTGCGAGTGGAAACACAATATTCTCTTCCGTGTGGCTATTGGTTTTCAGAATGGCTTGAATCGCACTTCACTCTATCAATGGGTCAATGTCAGCTATCCAGTCTTGTTGTGCACAATGAGGCTTTTAATAGAACAACACCACATTTGGACCAATTAGGACTCCAATTCTCCCAAGCAAATCCTATACGCATCCGAAAATGTCTTCCCTATACTAGTTCTCGAGTGCGCATGCACGTATCACTGGACCTACGACGCAAATGACAGGCTGAACATTCGTTTTGCAACACATACCTCTTATCATCAATATGAGCTAGTGTTTCTTCCTATGGGTGTATGATTTTCTTAACACTCGGCTGGTGCCACTTTGCACAATGGACCCAATATGGCCCGCATATACGTACTTTACACCCAATGTCAAAACGCACACACATGCATCCATTCCAATCCTAGCTGTGCTTTCTCTACTACTGATGACTTCTCAGACGACGTCACAGTCCAGTAACTTCTGCTCGAGGGTCCACCAGGAGGTCCAAGGTCAATTGACTACAATTCCATCCCATTCCCACAATGAAAAATCACGTAAAATCCAGCATACTACGGCAAATTCTACATGAGAAATCGCCTCTGAACTTTTTAAGGAATACCAATAGTAATCGTTACTGGAAAGGGCTTACTGGTATGCTATGAAAGAAACTAGCTTGTGTAAAACGATCACATATTATATGGTCGCTTTTAATGCGAATAATTATTTTGATTACGGAAGCCGGACATATTATTGGTTGCGGCTGGCTTAAAGACTTGACAATTGTACCGTGTTTTGTACTACACGACTAATTGGTAATTAGCCATGGAACAAGATATATCTTGAAGTTGAGTTGGATAATATCGTTTAATAGGACAATCACTTCTCATTCAAACAGATTGAATTTAGGACAATCACTTCCGATTCAAACAGTTTGAAGTTTGAAAATCATAAGTATATGTTATTTCTCATACTTCGGTCTTTTAAAACACGTGTGGAACCTTTCAGCAGACATAGCAATATTAATTGTCGACCATGTCGATATATATCCACCTTCACTGGATTTGAAGGAAACTACAGATAACCCTACAGGCACATCATATTTAGACCTATATCGCTATAAAAATGAATCGGGCCTTCTCTCTCGTCGACTGTATGACAAAAGAGTTGATTACAATTTCGACATCGTAAACTATCCCTTTCTGGACAGTAATATTCCAGTGGGACCTGCATATGGCGTATACATATCACGCCTAGTAGCATTTGCTAGATCCTGTGTTAAATGTGACGATTTAATCAACGTCACAAAACATTGTTGCAGAAACTTATAAAACAGGGCTACACCACCAAGCGCCTCCACTCAAAGTTTCTCAAATTTGGCGATACATATCGCATACTGATAGCAAAATACGAGCGTAGCGTGCAAGATCTATGACGTTACGTTTCGTAACTTGTGTCTAATTCCGCTTAACCCGGAGCTAGGGGCCGTATGAACCCATGTACTTCAAGATCCTCATGGTACTCATATGAACAGTGACAATCAAAGCGTGACTGAGATACATCATTCTTTAGATGACTACTTTACAACGAATATTATGGATTAAGAATACTGCTCAGGGATACGGATTTGATATTTTTAGAACATCATGATGTCTTGCCGGCATCATTGAAAATTGTTGGCCGCTTCTCTCTTGCAGGAAACAAGCCTATGTTTATGTATGCTATGATTGTCTTTTTGAATTTGGTGCTAATACTGTTATATGGAATATGGAATAGGTCTCTGGATTATGGACGCGGATATTCTTTAATGGACGACGGCTGAATTATGAATGACGGACTAGACGCTTGTAATTGTGTACATTGCGTTAAGGGCCGTCATGTCGACATTTTGTCCAATGCGATGTTAAGGATCGACATGTCGACCCTCAACGTCGCATTGCAATGCAAAGGGCCGATGCGATGTTAGGGACTTCTACAGAACACCTTTGGTTGTCTTCTCCACATGGTTGTTGTGCATGATTGCGTGACACAATGTCTGACACAATCGAGAGCAAAGAGATAAAGCTGTAGTACACCAACCCCAGGTATGGGGGATATATCAGACAGTTTCCTTGCATAACGAGCTGAAATATTACAAAAATCCTATTGCAAAAGTAACTTGTCAATACAAGCATCAGACCCGACATTCAGTAACCAGCCGTCGTCCATGAAAAACTTCCGCGTTCATAATCGATCAACCTAGATTGAGTGGACCAACATCAATATGACAATATTAGGACCAAACTTTAAGCAGGCAAGCGTTAGTCAAAGCCCTGGTTAACATAGTCAAGTGATTCAAATGACCGTGTTATATATACACGCATATGACTTTAATTTGTTGAAATTTACCGCTTTAAGATGAACCGGAACAAAATGATTCCAAGTGATTGACGTGACTATCAAATATTGCATCCCTCCTTCAACTGTAGTGAAGCAAATCTCGCTTTTGGGCAGTCTGAGTAAAACCATATTTATAGAACGCTCCTCAGACATTATTCTTGTGTGAGTTCAGTTGTGGTTGGGTCGGGCAATGCCATTTTTGTTTTATTCACGAATATCTGCGATAAAAATCCAGTCTAGATTACCCTGGTACACTTGGCGATGACAGTCACTCGTTTTCATGGTCAATGTCACTATAAATTAAAGAAGCATCCAGATTGTTGTGATCAACCAGTCCTTCTGTTTCAGGTGACTACAACACTATCCCAGTCGCTGATGCGAGGTTGTGACTGGACACATCCGTCATCTGATTTCGATTCTATTCTCGTGGTTTCCTACGAATTGAAAGTGGCTGGACTAGGCTTTGTTATCCATCTTGGTAGAGGTTTGGTCATAAAGAAACCTTGACGTTATGAAGAAGATACAAGTAATACTTTTCTGGCAACCTTAATAATCACTGAAACGGTTGAAATTTGGATATGTAATCATGGTAATAGTATATTCAAATTTAGAAATGCACTGTCACATTATTGAACGCAAAAGACACCCTGACATTTTCGGGTGAGGGGAAGGGTTCATCGGCGAAGAACAGTTTAGGTGTTCGGTTGGGTCAAAGAGATAGGTGTAATATTTAATTCTGCGCCTGAGTATTCTGATTGTCGTGTCCAGTGCTTAGTGGTATTGACTGGTAATGGACAACGATCATGACGATAGCAACACGTTTGTCTACTAACTCAGTCACGATCTTATCCAATTTGCCTCGCTGTAAGCAGCTACTAAACAAATTACTAATAAGAGGACAAAACACGATAATGTACAGAAATCAAATTAGAATAGTACGAGGTAGCAAGAGCATGTTGGTTCTCAAGCAAGACTGTGGCTAATAGGGGATAATGAACGTTTGAGCAGTAAAGGCAACTGGCACAGATCCAGCTCGTTCGGAACAATTAATCGTTGGAGACATCATACGTCAAGGTACCTGTATAGCGAATGTGGAAAGAATCGGGGGAATCAGTTTCGATTTATTTGTAAAATCAGAAATGGTGGCAGGAAAATAGAAATTGCAATTAGACCCTCATGTGGCTCCACGTACACGAGCGAAAAAGAATCCTACCGTTATGCGATATGTATACAGGTACCTGTATATGAATTGGTGATCAGCAAGTGGTATCATTTATATGCATGCGCGATTTCTTGTACGTTTTGTGATTCAAGGTTCATGCAGAGAAAAGAATGTAAAAATAGAAGAACGATGAGGGAAAGTTGGTTAATTACCATGAGTAATTTAAACAGATGTGACCTTTAACATACAAATGCTGTATACCAAATTTGATGTTTGAGCTGCAACAGTTCTTCTTTCAGAGTGTCATTATATGGATATTTTCCATTTGGTTGCCATGAAAACCACAAAGAGCATCAAAATATACCCAATTGTGCATTGAAACACAACAATGTTACATACCAAATTTGAAGTCGCCAGCTGCAACGGTTCGGCTTTCAGTGCGTCAACATAATTATATGGATATTTTTAGCCCACCATCATCAGATGGTGGGCTGTTCAAATCACGTTTCGTCCGTGGTCCGTCGTCCGTCCGTCCGTCCGTCCGTCCGCCGTCAGTCAGTCCGTCCGTAAACAATTCTTGTTACCGCGATTTCTCAGGAACTACTGCGTGGATCTTTTTCAAATTTGGTACACAGGTTCCCCTTGGGGTCTAGTTGTGCAAGAAACATTTTCTGGTCCGATTCGAAAATCCAATATGGCCACCAGGCAGCCATCTTGGATTTCCTCACGAAACCTTGTTACCGCGATTTCTCCGGAACTACTGCATGGATCTTTTCCAAATTTGGTACACAGGTTCCCCTTGGGGTCTAGTTGTGCAAGAAACCTTTTCTGGTCCGATTCGAAAATCCAATATGGCCACCAGGCAGCCATCTTGGATTTCCCCATGAAACCTTGTTACCGCGATTTCTCAGGAACTACTGCATGGATCTTTTTCAAATTTGGTACACAGGTTCCCATTGGGGTGTAGTTGTGCAAGAAACCTTTTCCGATCCGATTCGAAAATCTAATATGGCCACCAGGCAGCCATCTTGGATTTCCCCATAAAAGCTTGTTACCGCGATTTCTCAGGAACTACTGCATGGATCTTTTTCAAATTTGGTACACAGGTTCCCCTCGGGGTCTAGTTGTGCAAGAAACCTTTTCTGGTCCGATTCGAAAATCCAATATGGCCACCAGGCAGCCATCTTGGATTTCCCCATGAAAACTTGGTACCGCGATTTCTCAGGAACTACTGCATGGATCTTTTTCAAATTTGGTACACAGGTTCCCCTTGGGGTCTAGTTGTGCAAGAAACCTTTCTGGTCCGATTCGAAAATCCAATATGGCCACAAGCAGCCATCTTGGATTTCCCCATGAAACATTGTTACCGCGAATTCTCAGGAACTACTGCATGGATCTTTCTCAAATTTGGTACACAGGTGCCACATGGAGTTGAGCAAGATACCCTTTCTCGTCCGATTGGAAAATCCAATATGGTCACCAGGCAGCCATCTTTGATTTCCACATGAAACTTAGTTATCGCCATTTCTCAGTACTGCATGGATCTTTCTCAAATTTGGTACACAGATTCTCCTTAGGGTCTAGTTTTGCAAGATACCTTTTTCGGTCCCAATCGAAAATCCAATATGGCCAGAAGGCGGCCATCTTGGATTTTCCCATGAAACCTTGTTATCACGATTTCTCAAAAACTACTTCATGGAACTTCCTCAAATTTGATACACATGTTCGCCTTGGGGTCTAGTTGTGCAAGATGCCTTTTCTGGTCCGATTCGAAAATCCAATTTGGCCATCAAGCAGCCATCTTGGATTTCCCCAAGAATCTTTATCGTCATTTCTCAGGAAGTACTGCAGGGATCTTTCTCAAATTTGGTACACAGGTTCACCTTATGATCTAGTTATGCAAGATTTCCGTTCAAATTGAAAATCCAATATGGCCACCAGGCAGCCATCTTGGATTTCCCCATGAAATTTTGTTATCGTGATTTCTCAGGAACTACTGCATAGATCTTTATCAAATTTGGTACACAGGTTCCCCTTGTCGCCTAGTTGTGCAAGATACCTTTTCTGGTCCGATTCGAAAATCCAATATGGCCACCAGGCGCTCATCTTGGATTTCCCAATGAAACTTTGTTATCGTGATTTCTCAAGAAGTACTGCATGGATCTTCCTCAAATTTGGTACACAGATTCCCCTTGTGGCCCAGTTGCGCAAGATACCTTTTTTGGTCAGATTCGAAAATCCAATATGGTTGCCAGGTGGCCATCTTGAATTTCCCCTTGAAACACTGTTATCTTGAATTCTCACAAAATACTTCATGGATCTTTCTGAAATTTGGTACAAAGGTCCCAGATGGGGCCTAGTTGTGCAAGATAGCTTTATCGGTCCGATTCGAAAATCCAATTAATACGGTATTCCCGAGTTGTGACCTTGCATCACAAGAGTCGGTGCATCAAACGGTGGGGCATATTCTATATATTGACTATAGAGAATATCCATATCTTCACCTTCCATATCAAGGAGTTCAAATAATTCGGAATTAAAATGTATTTAGTCCATGCAGTTGCAAGTGAACTGCCCCACCCTTCCGTCTGCCGGCGGGTCAGCTACATGAGGGACGTCACTCTTGTGACACAATGTCACAACTCGACAACTGTAAACTACTGCATGTTTCGATCCATGGAAAATAATCAAGATTCAGACACTCTCAAATTCTAAGTTTCAACATTACTGCGCGGACCGGATGCCTTCAGTATTAAGTATTGTACCATCTTACTATTTTCGAGCATGGTATCTTAAAAGAGATATCTCAAACTAGTCCAGTAAACAGAACAGAATTAGCATTCGTTCCAAATTATAAAATCTTAAGTATGCCAAAGTGTCAAAGAGATTTTTCTTCGCTTCCAGTACCAAAATATGACACGTGCAAAAAAATAAATAAAATAAAAATACTACAAAACGAAGACGAAGGATCCTCCGTACATGTACATTCACTGTCAGGCTAACTTTGCTCATTTCTCTTGTACTATAACAACCGACATAAGTTCAGTTTCTAGAAATTTTGAAACTTCTGAAACTTAGAAAGATTATATCTTGGTGTTTTCCAGTGTCCCATTTTCGATCTTATTCGCTCAGATTCGAAATTCTGTAAACAAAATTACAACTCAATCGTCTTAGTAACAATGGACAAAAAGATCCTCTTGTCATTAGCTTACAATTATCGGACAATGATGGGCGCCAAGATGCTTCAGGATCTCTCGTTCATTTAGTTGCCATGGGAACCTCAAAAAACATCAAAATGTACCAAATTTGAATAGGCTTGTGCTTTGCAACACAGCGATATTGCATACCAAATTTGAAATCTCCAGCTGCAATGATCCGGCTTGTAGAGCGTTAACATCGTTAGATGAATGGTTTCTGTCTTGCTGCCATGGAAACCACAGAACCATCGAAATATACCCAATTTCAATACGCGTGTGTTTTGCCACACAGCAATGCTGTATACCAAATTTGAAGTCCCCAGATTCAACGGTTCCGCTTCTAGATCGTTAACTACTTTACATGGATATGTTCTGTCTTATTGCCATGGAAACCACAAAAACCATCGAAATGTATCCAATTTCAATAGGCTTGCGCTTTTGTATACACATTTGAAGTCTCTAGATGGCACGGTTCAGCTTCTAGAGCGTTAACGTCGAATCCGGACGGACAGACGAACGGACAGAGATTTTCTGTCTTGTTGCCATGGAAACACCAAAATCCAGCGAAATGTACCCAATTTCAGTAGGCTTGTGCTTTGCCACAGAACAATGCATGGATATTTTCCGTCTCGTTGTCATGGAAACCACAAAAACCATCGAAATATATCCAATTTCAATAGGTCGGTGCTTTGCCGCACATCAATGCTGTATATAGAGGATCTTACACGAGTGGCTATTTAATATGAAAGTTATGACACGAGTTGAGTAAGTTTTATATGTTGCGAGCTTTAGCGAGCAACGAGCTTTAGCGAGCAACATATAAAAGTTACTCAACGAGTGTCATAACTTTCATATTAAATTGCCATGAGTGTAAGATTCTGTTTACCACATAACTATTTTTAAGTCAATTATAAACGCAATAATTCAAAGATTTCATTATCAAATCTACCTCAAAATTTCTTTTCTTTGTTTCATTCTCGACGAAAAAGCGGCCCTGGCTCAGGCGCATCACAGCCTTACAAGTTGTTGTATACGCTAAGCCGCTATAGTTCCAAAATGCAACAGAGCTTGAGCACCTCCCTTGTAAGGCTGTTCAGTTTTCACAGTATTTCAAAATATCGTAGAGCATTTCACAACAGAATGAAATAAGTGTAATTTGTTACTTCACTGTTCTTCATACATTATTTATTTTGGATCATGTCATGCCACGAATTGCACTCGTGTTCGCTGCATGTCATCATGTTCTCAGCGAGGTGATGACATGCTATGCTGACAAGATCATTTTGAATACGTAATCCGTTTGAAATCTCTAAATCACCCAGATCTATTGCAAGAAATAAGCAAACATTGGGAAGAATCAATACAGATATTGCAAACGAATGAACAAATGTTTACTGTCAAGATGGCATGACCATATGTCCCTAATAACATGGCAGTTATGTGATAAAATAAATTTGAAGTCTCTAGATGGAACGGTTCAGCTTCTAGAGCGTTAACGTCGAATTCGGACGGACGGACCTTCGGACGGAAGGACGGGCGAACATGCTGAATCCAGTATACTCCCCTATACTTCGTAACGGGTGGTATAAATATAGAACGAACTTGTGATAGATATAGATGAAGTGTTTTCTCATCTCTTTCCCACTTATAGATGGCAACCACCTTCAACAAATGCATTTAGATTTAAGACATTTTATATGGGAGAAAACGTTAGTCGGTGATCAAGCAAGATTCCGGGAATTCAACTTATTTTACTACATTTATCTCAGTTCCCATCTAAGAAGTTCTTGATCTTTGTGAGGTTAGGCTTTCTGCAAAAGTGTATAAAATTGGTCTTAGCTTTGAAGAACTTGAATCCACTTTTATACACCAAGCCTTTCTCTCAATGTTATGCTTACTTTTGCCGCTACACAATGTGTTGAAACCATCTACAAATGACTGTTGATCTTGATATTAAACAGAGTGGTAGACAAAATGCAGACCTGCGGAACAGCTGTTTTTGATCGAAAATCAGTTATCACCAGTGCAAAATATTTTCCTGGGTTAACAGATAAGGCCAACTGAAATTATGGGAAGCAGTAGACGACCAACGGAAGTAACGGGTCACTGCGCCTACAGGTTCTTCCTTGTTTTCTCAATAATGTGCAAAATTACAACACATATAAGGGAAGTGGGAATAGGTGCCGACAGACTGACAGAGCCACATGACTTCAGAGTATAGTCTTCCGGTTAACCTATTCTAAAGCACATCCGAAGAATCTTTCGTGATATGTGTTGTATCTCAGGTACGCTTTTATTGTACCTGTTCATGTGGCAACTTGGATGATATGACCGCACGGCCCCTAGCACCGGCATAAGCGGTATTAGATACAAATCTAGAGAGCTGTGATGGAAATGCTCTGACAACTCGAAAATTGGTAATTGATGAGCTGTTTCTCTGTGACAACTCGTACACTGGGGATCGGTGAGTTGTATCGTCGTCAGATGAAAATGACGACATTTAACACAAAAGACTAGCCTGTAAGGCTCGATGTCGACCCAGCATCAACTTCCCACAAATGCCAACATATATCAAAGACCAAGAGGTCTGTACAGGGGGCTGGCCTTGGGGACGAAACGTCCACCAGCAGAATCTCGCCATATACAGGTAAAAATTACAACACATATAAGGGAAGTGGGAAGGCAGATTAGAATATTAAAGCCATATATATAAACTATTCGGAATCCAAACATAGAAACCTAAGAAAAGTATATTCACACTTCTGAACACTTAATCACGTTAATATTCCTAGTCAAGATACTTTTGTGCTTCGAGACAGTTTCTTCCATGGTTAAAATAATGAAAGTGTTCATGGGCCACAGCATTCTGATTTTTTATCATATTGGAGAGCATAAGTCTCGGTACAGCCGAGGGATTTATACACAATGGTGTGAGAACGTAATTATGATTTTCCGATAATGATGGTGTAGGCTAGTTGTATTTGTAAGAAGGATTCGGTTGAAGACAGAATTTAGAACAAAGATACATAAACACTGATGGCCGTTTTGTTTCTGCAAGCTGATGTGGTTCTGGTTATTATTATTTTATATCACTGTCATACATCACTGGATGTTCACATGGCAGCCTTGTGTATGTCAGATATTGCTGGATGTCCATATGACAGCCTTCTGTATGTCAGATATCACTGGATGTCCACATGACAAACCTGTGTATTTCAGATATCACTTGATGTCCACATGACAGCCTTATATATGTCAGATATCACTGGATGTCCACATGACAGCCTTGTATATTATGTCAGATATCACTGGATTTCCACATGACCGCCTTGTGTATGTGGCATATCACTGGGTGTCTACGTTACAGCCTTATATATGTCAGATACCACTGGATGTCCATCTGACATCCTATTGTATATCAGATACCAATGGAGCCTACTGGACTAGGGTGGAAATAGACATATGTTACACACAGCTCGAGAACATCACTACGGTAGAGGGTATACTCCGAAAATCAATTAAAGGCAAACAACTTACGGCTCGTATGTGGCAATCAGAAACGGAATGAACACCTGGAACATTAGCTGGAGAAGGTTGTTTTTCCACTTATAGTCAGCTCAAGACGAACGTCATTGGAAACTCTCAGGTGAAAATCCGTCGAAACACCTAGCTGCGCTACGAGTCCAGCCAAAGATAACGCCACGATACAGACCGGCAACCAGAAAACATTATCTCTAAATCGTACTCACACGAATAACACATACGGCTTAGGAAGCCTATCCCAAGCCTATCCCAACTAATCCATGACAATGAGAACAGGCTAACTGTAATTAAACAGCAATTCGAAAATAAAAGCGAAAGATAAAATACTGGATATGAACAATATCGGTCAATATATTCACGTGTTCATTATGTTTGCTTGTAGAAGCAGCAGAAGAATCTAATTAATAGAGTTATCGAATATCGATAAATAAGCGTTGATTAAATATCCAATCTCAGTTACATAACCCGTTTTGCACTTCCTCAGTTATTTTGTTGCATTTGTCAATCTGAGGTAGTCATTATTGTCAACGCTGAACAGGAGATGTATCTCAATGGGGTATAGAAATATTTAGGTTTGCCCCTGGAAAAACTGTTCTTGGAAGGTTCGTGAATTCAAAATTAAATTCCTCGGTTCTACACAAAAAACTGTATGTCGGAGAGAGATCTCCTCAACACATGTGAGAATGGGATTTGAATTAACCATCCTGATTTATATTCATCAGTCCTCAATACGATAAATTATACCCATAAACTTGTCAAATTTAAGTACATTGCATAAATTTGCTAATTTAGCAGCTTGATGCCTGGTAATGGATGATCAATATAATCCATTACGGAAGAGTCTGGGGTGAGAATCACTCGAGGCGTCTCCGTTAGGAGTCCAACGAATGATAATGTAACGACACAGACATCGCAACAACGAACCATTGTGATAATTACGTGGAAAGAACCTATGGGTTTGAGGCCAAATCCAGCCCACAGCTGGTCCACGTTAATGAGAAAAGGCCAACTGGAATTAAATTCTGTAACTGAGCAGATGTCGTGAAATTGCAATCAGTGTATTTGCCTGGTAGTCCTATACCTTCTTGTTAGTACGCCGCCATCTTTTCTCACCACCAGCTTCCGTTTAATTTAATGACACTTAAACCAACAAGCAGAAGACAGACAAAGCCGGATTGCAAATGCTAATTGACGCTGTCTTTAAATACGTCACGTTCGACTGTGAGGTTTTTAAATAACAAAACAGAATCATTGACTTCAACATCGTATCAGCAAGGAGGTTTTTAAATAACAAAACAGAATCATTGACTTCACCATCGTATCAGCAAGGAGGATTTTGTGCACACGGCTCACACTCATTATTTCTCTTGATGATTAATCATATCCATAAACGTGTCAAACGTATGTGCATTACTTAAATATACAAATGAGAACTAGACACATGATACCAGATTCATCACGGATGATGGAAGATCAATATATTATGTTCCATTTTTTTCGTTTAGCTGACGACGTATATACAGACCAGATGACGTAGAGGAGTTTCAAGTTGCGAACATATAGGGTTACTGAATACTGTTCAATAAATAATACGACGCAATCATTTCCCACGCGTTTCCTGTGGACCTTACGACAGTAATCCTATTAGATATACGCTGCTATGGAAATAATCTCCCCCTGGAAGGAGATATACAGGCAGACGCCTGTCTGTCACAGACAGCAAATACCGGTAGTTAGATTCCAAGATCCAACAACAGTGCATCACGGGATATTTTCGAATTTTAAGTCATTTGATTTGTCAGTTCAAATATTCAAAAAGTAATCCGGGATTTTTATTGGCCGGGGGTGAAATTTGGAAGACAATTCAGCCAATCATGGAGTTTCTATAAAGGTTCATTCAATCGCATCATCGCATCAACAAAAATTCCAACATCGGCAGGTGTTCAAAGGAGGTGTTCGGTTTGACCGTAATTTTTTCCTTAGTGTGTTGCGTTTATAATCCGAAAATATAATTTCCTCTCGTTTACTTCAAAAGTTATTAGCTTGAGAGAGAAAATACTGAATTTACGTTCTCTATTTTCCCCGAGAAGAGATTTGTCAAAGAAATATTACGAGTATTAGAAAATAAGCATTTGTTTGTTTTTGGAATTTTTGGCGATATTCTTGAAGGGAATTCCCTTCATATATAAAATATGACACCTTTAACCAAAACGAGTCTTACATATCGAAATGCGGTGAGTTTGATCCAAAATGATACTGAAAAATCGTTTTGGTTATAGGTGTCATATTTTCATAATATTGAAATATGTCAAAACGCTTGTAATGCTCTGAAAGAGTGTAGTTCACCGCCATTCGGCACATGATTCCTCAAGTTGATAATTGTAACAGCTGCTTGGCCGAATGGTTACAGTGTCGGACTACAGATTAAAAGAAAACGAACATTTTGGTTCGAATCCCCAAATCCCTGAAAAAAATATTTTCATTTTTTCCTTTTTTCTCCCATTTTCATTTTGGACTAAAAGTGCAATAGTGATGTGAAATAAAGACAGCGAACCCCTAACGCACATAATCCCATATTTTATTATAATTCTTTAATAGAATTGCACACAATTAACTCCACACATACAGTCAGACCACTTGTTCAGTATTTAAATATTCTGACGATCCAGCAGAGCAAAAAATTAATTGTTACACATATATAATTTCTATATGACGATATTTCGTCTAAGGGCAGCGGAAAGTTGTAACTATGAATTGAAATGTTATAAGGTTAAACTTGTCTTATATCAAGGTCTTTATTAAGGAAATGACCCTCAACAAGTGGTGACGCTTGCTTTTCCAAGTGATTATGCATGTGTCAATATGTTGGGTTTTTTTGCAGTTACTTCCTTAATTATTGTCCGCTGAACTTTTGGCTGTGATCTTTCAGTTTTCGAGTCGGTTTATATATTAATATAACTGATTATTGTTCGTAAATATCTGGGTCGTTCATGAAAATACTAATGGCAACTGTATGAGAATATGAACCAGAATTTCCCATTACACTGGCCTCGCCTATCTGACAAAGAGTTGGGGAATATCTGAGCATTACGTCACAATTTACCGGCCGGCTCGGAGCGAGACAATAGAGCGACAGAGAGCGACTCTGAAGGGAAAAATACCCATCTAAAGCGAACACCTCCTTTATTATTTTAAAGTCTTTGACTTTAAGATAACACAAAAAGTCAAGATAATGTAAACTGGTGAAAATGTCAATAAGGCACAATATTCTGATTTGTATGGTCATTTGAGCCGGGACACATGTAGGTTTGCGTAGCAATATGACTTAGAGAATATTACCCATTGATGCAATGCTAACGTCATTCGCAAGATCGTTACTCCGGGGATTAGCATATTCCAAACAATTCTTATGTTAATCTCTTTGAATGGTCGTATTGTCAGACACGCTCAAAGCTCGAGCCAGATATTGTTTGACACTACACGGAATCGTCCGCAGAGAGTTTATGCTTGAATACTTTAAATACTTTTTTGATTAACTAAACCAATTCTCATTCGGCATCAAATACAATTTTAATAAACGTAGGCAGGTTTCTTGCAAAGGATAACTAACCAACGGTTGTTATCGTTTGAGATTTTGGAACATAGATACATCATTAAAACCGTTGACCATCTCTGTATTGGATGACAATGGCCAACGTGATTGTTTTTATCTTTGGATTTGACGTACTGTTGATGATAATTATGGACTTCGTTGATGATGTTGTTAATGTTGATTATGGACCCCCCGATGAAACGATTGACCAGGACCACCTTATATATATATATATCTCTCTCTCTGAGACCTCACTGGATATTCTGCGCTTCTACGGCAGGAGTATACTCCGAAAGACAATTACTGCCAAGCAGGATTTTTTTTTACAAAAACAAGTAGCCGTCGGAACTGGAATGACACATTAGAGTTTTGGATTAAATTGTATATTTTTGAAATCAGGTAAACACCGAAGCGTCATAAAGACTACATAACTCCGCCCCCAGAGTGATGTCTCGATGCATCTCTGCTAGGAGGGTTAGTAGTTAGGTTTTAATGATACAGGCATATCAACCAAATCACGTTATCTCCCCGTAGTATGACATGCAAAAGTACGGTTCAGGAAACCAATTTCAATTCGCAGCTGATCCACGTCAATGAGAGCAGGCCAGCCAGAATAAACAACAGATGTAGCGAAATGGGAATTGAAGAAAAAAAAGGATAAAATACCTGATTTGGAAAATATCGGTCGATTTATGTCTGTGTTCCATATGTTTACTCAAAAAAGCAGAATAATTGGAGAACTATGGCAACGAGAAATTAATCCAATGGATATGGATAAAGAAATGTGATGGGACATGCGAAAACCCGACAAAATTGAATACACGGTGTGACTGATCGGCCAAATAAAAGGTTTCCTACGCTAAAACATTCTGATCAATGATCAGATCATGATGATTGTAGAGGAGAAATGACAGAACAGAACGGAATGACATTCCCACACACGCGGAAATGTTAAATAAAGGCCAAAATAACTTGACAAAACGCATTAACGCTGCATGCAGTCATCACGTTGGATCAAAACTGTTGAATTTTGTAATTACAAGCGTCTAGTCCGTCATTCATAATCCAGCCGTCGTCCATTAGAGAATATCCGCGTCCATAATCCAAAGACCTATTCCATATAACAGTATTAGCACCAAATTCAAAAGACAATCATAGTATACATAAACATAGGCTTGTTTCCTGCGAGAGAGAAGCGGTCAACAGTTTTCAATGATGCCGGCAAGACATCATGATGTTCCAGAAATATCAAATCCGTATCGCTGATCAGTATTCTTAATCCATAATATTCGTTATAGAGTCGTCATCTAAAAAAAAGATGTATCTCAGTCACGCTTTGATTGTGACTGTTCATATGAGTACCATGAGGATCTTGAAGT
This sequence comes from Hanleya hanleyi, assembly GCA_036873755.1. Lineage (NCBI taxonomy): Eukaryota > Metazoa > Mollusca > Polyplacophora > Lepidopleurida > Hanleyidae > Hanleya > Hanleya hanleyi. Next base: position 31,464 of record JAVTVY010021111.1, on the reverse strand, counting down.
ACATGGTAACACCTACGACGAAACATTTTAACTGTACGGTAACGTTCGGTAACAGAACGGATTAGGACTGTCGACTTGAATGAAGAACCAACGACGATGCTGTTGTGTTTTGTCCAAAAATTGAATCCCCAAACTCATCCACATATTCACCGCTGCATTTAACACATTCAATCCAGGTGTCTTCTAAGCTTATATTATTAAACCGTGGATAACCCATCTAATACCTACTTCTATCCAGGAAAAAATCGTCCGTATCGACGGTATCTCTACAGTCGGGATGACAATGCACATACAGAAAATTAGACTTAACACGAACAAAATAGATCGCACCATTCTGCTGTCAAAACAGAACTACGTCGAAAACCAGCGCAATCAGGATATCAAAGGAACTTGGAAAATATTAAACCACTCGAAAAAAAAGCCTCTACCTAATACTTTTTAATTAATGGTAAAGAGGTCAACGACGGCCATACCATTGCAAATAAATTTATAATATTTTAGTTAACTAGCGTCTAACCTAGACATAAAAATCCCTGCGATTTCACAAAAGTTTATTGAATTCCTTACGAATCACGAAGGAGGTCCCGGTTTCTATATGTACGTGTTTTGTTGCCGTTAATCTGATCGTTTCTTAGCTTCTGAGGCGATCATAGTATTGCGCGCACACACATCATGAAACTGTTCTTTTCCCGGACAAATATTATAGGTCTCTCCAGGTAATATCTTCAGAGTAAAAATACTCTATTCTAGCAAGTGTGGCTTAAATACACAATAAAAAAATCACACAGGTAAATTTATCTTGACAGTGCATCAGATAGAGATAAATTAATAATGGGTTTAGAAATGACAGGACATCAGGTTTATTGGGCTCATTTCTGCTCTATCAGCTGTACCATTTCGTACTTCCCGAATTGATATTTTAAGCATAACGTTACAGTGGTCTATTTCAGCATTTGAACTTTAAATAATATGTCTTCAGGTGTGGGGTAAGTCAGTCTGTTCTAGTCTGCCATTTCCCCTCTACTCTATCCTCATCAATATGTTAGGAAGCCTCATATTCTGTCGATCGATCACATCGAGCTTCCATTTGTGTCTAGCTTCCTCGTGTCCCGCTCGTTAATGGAGAAAAAACGCAATAATTTACACTTGTATGAATTCAATGCAGCCAAATGATGTATCTCAGTCACGCTTTGACTGTGTCTGTTCATATGAACAACATGGGGATCTTGAAGTACATGGGTTCATACGGCCCCTTCTCCAGGGTTAAGTGAAACTGAAATACTTTTTCGATATTTCAACATAATAAAGCAAGATAATGTCAGATAACACAACACAGACTCCAGCAGCCTACGTGTAGAGTTCCAATATACCGTGGTCAAAAGTAGATCACGGCTACCGTTATGCTGCTGCGATCAGCGGATTCAGACTAAGAACATTATGACATCTAACAAACAATGCTCAAACATTCTTCTTTGAAATCTACGAGCATTTGGGATGTCACCTCACCACCTATCTTCACTTTGAAATATTCAAATTTAGTTCAAACCGTCCTATTTTTATCGTATATAAACCCGGCAACAACTGTCCGTTAATCCGGTCGAATATCAATAGTCTTACCGAACTATTAGGACGTAATATCCCCAAAGCAAAAGTAATACCCGAGCGTGAATCAAAGAAATAGTAATCGTCAGTGACTTTCTGACCCCCTTCATCTTCGATACCGTCTGACATATTAATTAAATTACTCAGACATTAGAGCGACTAAAGAAAGTATCAGGGGTACAATGTCTATATGAAACATGTACAAAAATTACTTACCTAGCACATATAATTTGTCTCCACTGTTGCTTAACGTCCAAGCAAATTTAACAAATATTTTTTCAACTCGCAAATATTAAATGCACGTGTATGTTAAACAACTAATGGATATCAATTGCGGAACAATAAGACAAAAAGGACATCTACGACTGTGCAATTCTCAGGTTGATATGCTTGAACTCTTCTCTATTCAAAATTATTCAATATTAATGCTTGTACAGATCGTCTCATTACAGAATTGTCATATTTTTCTATGTAAATATACCACGGACTTAATAACTTATCAGAGGTAATTGCCGTTAAACAGACTTACTTGTTATCAACTGTGTTGTATGCTTTCAATTTATCTGTTTTCAGGCAAGTTGTAAGCCTTCTCTCAGGACTGTCGAAGGGGTGAGTGAGTATAGGAGGTAATATGTACAAAGGGCTAAAAGATTTAATTTTGATACACAAATCTGGAAGGCAACACAAATGAACTCCTAATCTTTACCCCTAGCGGTTTCACTTTGTTGCAAATCTTTCATTAAATCACCCTTGTTCATAAACTGGGGTGAAATCTTATTTTCTCACACCCTACTCGTGGAACACGATATTGTAACTCAATCACTACATTTATCATAGGTAACCAAACACTATACAATCATCCCTAAGTGTCCGAAGTTTACAATAAAGTTTACTTGAATATTTGTATGTGCGGAGGTAAATTAGTTCTGTTTCATTCAGGCAAGAACATTTCTGGCAATCTAATAAGTTTTAGGGTGTTTGACATCAAGATGACTAACGTATGGCAGGACCTGTGATTTAGATTTTTCTCAGCTGGTCGAAAGCACCGCTCATGCACCTCAGATTGTGCAACTGAGAAGCATATGATCAAGAGGTGACTATGCTATCTGGCCTGGGCGAGTTGGGGTGTGCCACAGGCAGGGTGAGGGGCGGCTGATTCTGCGGTAAAACAGTTTACCACACTATATCATTGGATCAAACTTTACCAGAAAATGCAAATAAATCCTACAGTAAATCCTAGTTCTGTCAATTTTACAGAGGTCATTTTTCGGCCGAATTTTATTGAAGAAATTTTTCTAAGAAGAAATTGTTAACTTAGTAAATAAGTATATGATGTGAAATGAAAGTTTTTGCGCACTGTCAGCTGCAGAACAGCAGAAATTGTGTAGACCCCACAGAAAACATAAGTTTTTACCCCACATGAACGCCAATTTGATTTAACGATGATCTTCTAATGAGGAGATTATGCAAAGCTGCACAGTCACCATGTCATAGGTCTTTTTTTTTCTTAGCACGAGAGAAAAGTTAACCGCCAACCTCTTCCGCCCAGGTAAGGTTAAAATAATGATAGCAGCTGAATAGAACAAGTATCATACTTATTCGATTATATGTAATCGACTGCGTTTCAATATCATATTTGGCAGAGAACACGTTTTTGTATATAGTGGTCTGGGGCCGATACGAGACGGAAAACGAAAGGAGGTAACCTTGTACGGAAGATGGGTTCATTCTCTTTCTATCGGCTGTGGACGAGATTACATTGAGTAATTCTGAAATGAGAAAACGGATCATGGCTTGATAATTGGTGAGCACCACCTTCACATGTTCAATAATCAGAACTCAAATCACTCATAGATGTCGTCAAGACAAGCGGTTGCAATGATTTGAGAGTCAAAGTCCTTTGCATTGCAAAGACAGGTCGTCGTCTGTGTGAGACAGCTGTAATAACAGCTTGGCAGGCTCAGGGATACAAGGTGAATGGAATACAGACTAGAAGGACTAGAAAGCTGTACATTAGAGCGTTCGAGGCAGAACAGTGGCATCAGCTTGTTCCGGAGATGATGGGGAGTTAAATCCGAAAGTTAACCCGGAGTTTTCTTTGTCATTTAACGTGATGGCAAGGCCCTCTGCAGCAGCAAGTAGCGCTTCAATTACCTCGTTAAGCCCTCTGCCTGCCATCGATTGAATTAGCACCGGGAATTACGTGCTAGAGAGAGACTCCAAAGGTGGTGGAAAGATATGTGTTCTCTTCGAAAGATGCCACCGTTGCTCTCCGGCGAATGATAGTGGTTCATGAAACTCGAAGCAAGGCAACGGGGTACAGCAATGCCATGTCTGGTGACATTCAAGAATAGCGGTATGTCTTTAGACAACACACCCCTCCAAATCCAAGTATTACTCCACTTTCATAATGTGCGCTCATTCGTGTATTTGCAAAAATAAATGTAGTCAACTTGTGTCTACCTACTATTTGCTACTTGAATACACAAATCAGTTGAAATGAAATCATTATAGACGATGATCTATGTAGTCTGTTCATTATTATGTTAACGGCTAATTCAGTTCTTGGTCGTTGATATCAAAGGGAGATAACGGCTTCAGACTCGACATTCAACGGCGAGTCATTGGGCACTAAGAAGTTTTCGTACCCAAAACTCCTTGGCCATTCACGAATTAAGAGTGTGCTAAACATTCGAGCATACCTCGGAGTAAATTCTTTACAGTTCAAGCACTCGATACCCCCAAATACTATGTTTTACTACTGTCTACCCACATCAACTGCAAAATGCGTCTACTAACTCCAGCTATTTTGAGCCATACTGTAAAGATACTCATGTCCCAACCAGGCTATTTCCAAAACATATAAAATCGCATGTCCTTGCTGTCGGTAAACTAATTACCAAGTATCCGTTGGGCGGATACCTGCTGTTCAATTTATTTTCTCCCCATCGATCGATGTACCAGACTCGATCGAAAATACAATACAAAGGTTGTAGGCTAGAAATATGGATCAAATACCGCTTCAGCCTAATTAATTCAATGTTCATTTGACAAGATCTCGCATCCTCATTCTCTCTTTGATGGTACCAGGGACCACCAGAGATCGCCCTCTGGTGAATTATTTTTCTTTGAGTTGTTGTCGATATTTGGACTTCAGAGCATCAAACGGGAAAGGACAGACGCGATTAAGGACCGGGAAATGCTTTCCAGGGGGCAGGATCGGTACATTTGGAAAATACTGGTACAAAATCCATGTACCCATGAACGGAGGTCAAAAACAGTTGATGCGACATCCTACCAACCCACAAATAGATCCAAATATTGACTCACAGGAGTGAAAGTTCAAATCATGTTTCATACAGCCAATATTGTACTGTCCCATCTACATAGTGGTACAGGGAAAGTTTCGAATATTCTAATTTTAAATCAATCAACTTGATATTTGAAATCTAAACCAGAATTTTATCTATTTACATAAAACAACTGAATCAACTTCGAGATTCGACTTCCTATGACCAGTTTTTGTCATAAACATGTAACGTATTGGAAGGCATTTAAATTCTCAAAATTTCAACCATTCAACTCGAAACATTTCAGTTTGGGATGTAAAATACTTCCTTCCAGGAATACACGTTAAACTTCTTTCGTCTCTAGCCAATATTGCCTTTTCTCGGCAGTCATGCAGTTTATTGGGATACAAATATTTATACATATTTGATCATTTATCTCATTAATCTACCTGGTCTTGCTTTTTTTACCTGTTCAGGGATGGGGGAGGAACCCACTCGTACAAATATTTTCTTATCCCTTGAGCCAATGAGCTGAAACTTATTACACTAAACTATTTGGCCAAGCGCTACCAGAAAATGTAACACAATCGAAGAGGCCTTTTTGGTCGATCTTTCGAATTTTTATTTATGTGTTTTCTAAGCAAAACCTGCAGGATAAATTGTTAAATAATAGGCTCATGTGAAGTAAAATAGTTTTTATCCACATTTGTCAGCAGAATAGTATGAATTTTGAAGAAAAAGGTCGAAAAAATCACTTTTCTTGTTCCCCGCATGGCCGTCATTTTGAATTTACCCGACCCTCTGCTCGTGGCATAATAAAAATAAGCTCATAATCAACCAAATATAATAAACTACAAAGTCTGGTATGTTTAACTTGTAATACTGACTTTTCCACAAAATCTGTCGTGCTGCAGCAAGGAGGATCCTCTCTTCAGATGAGATAAGTTTGGACGGGTCCCTCACGATGTTTGAACTCATCAAACATTGGGAGCGATGTAACGCTTTCATTTCATTTTTCTAGATAAGAACAATTATTATATTGTTAAACTATTTCTACGACTCATAGGCCCATGCCTCTATGAAACAATTAGGCAAATATCAGAATTGGAAAATGGCTTCCGTACTTTTTCTGAAGAGATAAACATTGACAATAACAATAAATTCCGAGTTTACTATTCACCAACTAATACAAAATATCCGACTCCTATGTTTGGATTTCCTTGCCCGGGTATCGCAGTTAAGTACAACAGCAAGTGGTACTTATTTGTTCCTCCGGCTCCAGTCTTACAAAATACATGAAGACGGTAAATGACGGCTTCTCACGCATGAAAATACATGAAAAAGGTAAATGGCGGTTTCTCACGCGATGGACTGGCCTGAAGTCGCCAAGAAAATGACACCCATAACGACAGACATCCTTCGTGTATTTTAACGACCGCTTCGTTTACACCCATGTAGTTTCAAAGCGTAGTAAAATTGAGTACTTGGGCTTGGGTATAGTTTGAGTTACACAAGAGCTAAAAGTCTACATACATCTGCCACATATGGAATATATATTATTGGCCGGCTGGTGAAAGACTTCTCGGGGAACTAACCACGCCTTTATATAACAACCGTTCCTTTCCTCCTTCCAATACCGAATACATCCTAAAATTATTTACATATTTATGTCACATACCACATGCAATCATAATCCATTAAAATCCATTAAGAATAATCGAAAACCCATGTTCCCATGACCCTTCTCGCACGAAGCTATATCACTGAAGCGATAGCATATTTACGTTGATGCCAGCAAGGTATCACAATGTTCCTGTCCACATATTCTCACCAGTTAGAACCCAATGGTTAAGTCATTGCCATAGGATATTGAACAGGGACCGCGCTGCCCTAGAAACTCGTAATTAATTAATAAGGTGGGGCTTATCAGCGAAATATACATTTTTCAGATTTAGTACGCTGACCTACAGGAGTTCTTCATGTATACTATTTTATATAAAAAAAATACTAGGGTATGTGTTGTAAATCATGGGGAAGGTTTAGGTTCCAGTGTCGTCGGTAAATATAAACAGGGAGTGACCAATCAGCCCCGACTGGATAGTGGACCTAACATGTTGAATGACAGATCATGGTGTGGCCTGTCAGTATCGTCTAATAATAACATGTTGACTATATACTCATAAAGCATCTGCATTACCCATCGGCAATCATGTATTATTACATAATGTTTACATAGAATCCCCGAGCTGATGGTCATCAACATAATTATGTAGACAGCTGCAATTTGCTCACTTAACCTTCATCGCGGAAAATTGCAGCAATGGAGTCATCGCAATAGCGTGCCATTTTGTAACGTCGCTCTTCCAATCTTTGTTAATCTGCACGACTCTTGGCTATATTAATGAAACGTAATTTACCGTCGGTGGGAACTCTCGGGGAGCTCTGAAGTATTGAGTAACACTGGCTCGGCGAAACTCACACTCGTACATTACGCTCAATATCATTAGGTCTGGTAGGCTCAAGATTGAACTCAACTACTTAATAAACTCAACTACTGTGACATGATTTCAAGCGTTCATAGTTCACCGGACTTTGAGTGGTAGTTCAAATGACACCATTTTCAAAGAAACTACTGCTACTGCAAATATTTACAAGCTGATTTAGCTTAAATATATATATGCCTTCACGCATAACCTGGAGACGCGAGCCGACTTGAAAAAAAAAAACTTTACAGGAAACCATTGCTCATAATGTAAGTCTATTCCTTTGGGGATTTGTTGAATTGGCTCGTCCAGATAGAGACCATATACGACACTGAATAGGTCAAATGTACAGATGTTAATGTATTCAGGTTCAGGGTGGTTCTCTTCTTACCAGTGAAAACCTAAATTTTGTGAATCCAAAGTTGAACAATAAAGTACACCATCAACGAATTCTGCTCCGAAGTTGATACTGATTGAGTGTGCGTATGAAAATGCAGTGTTTCGTATGATATATCTCTTCATGGATTTGTTATTTTTCTGAGGGCGACGCCAGAAATATGACGTTAATATTTCAGTTTACATTCTGAAGTTTTTAGTACAGACATGGATTTTGAGAATTATCTATAATCAATAGGAACTTTTTTATGTAGATTTTCCGCGATAGATATGTTTCGGAAATATAGCATGTCGAATGTACTGGCGATGAATCAAAACTGAGTTTCCACCGATGGTATCAGATTATATAGCATTAGTTCAATCCGAATCTTTGCAGATTTGAGCAACATTTCAGTATAGATCGACACATTCGCCTTGATGGAGGCGAGTCAATATTGTTTTATTTTTCATATACATGTAACATATTGGAAGGGAAAAAATCCATTATATATTATATACGTGATGTCAATGTCAAAAAAGTATAAATGAACACGACACAGATAACTTAGTCTAATGATCTTCACGAAATGAGCGCTTACGAACGCTTTTGGCCACAACTACAAAATGAATAAGACATTTAATATATGCGTTGGCTTTAGTTCATCTCTCTTTTAAGCTTAAGCTTTTTGCGAACACACCGGTTGGATGTTCCAAGTTCACCTAAAAAATCGCATTATAGTTTGAGACATGTTTCCAACATATACTAATGTTGATCCTAATGGCAGCCGTAATTTTATAACTTATCAAAACCGCAATATTCCTCTACATAAAATCTGCATTTGACTAAGCAGCCGACGGCCATAGATTGATATCAACAACGATGTACTGAGTACATTAGCCCTATCTGACCTGGGCTTTTTGGAACCTGTCTAGGCAAATCTCTCCCCCCCCCTCCCTAACTATTTTTCTTGCCCTTGAGCTAGGGGAATGAAACTTACTACAATGCTCTTGAGCCAAGTTCTATTGGAAAATGTAAAAGCAATCCAAGATGGTCGCTATGATGAAGTCACAGTGACGTCGCTTTCAAAAAAGGCATTTTTTGTTAGGTCAGATTTTTCGATTTTTTTTATTATTTCATTTCTTCACAAAGACTGCATGATAAGTAAGTAAAAATAGTTTTATGTGAAATAAAATAGTTTCTGGCCATTTTTGCTTTCAGAAAAGTCGAAATTTGAAGAAAAATGAAGAAAACAACAATTTATCTGGTGAGCCATATGGCCACATTTTTGAATTCTGCCCATGATTCTCTGCTCGGGGGTCATGTAAAAAGGCTCAAAATGACCCCAATATGATAAGATACAAATTCACGGAGTGTCGTCTCTCAAGTTTTTGTCGTTCCGGAGATAGGATAGAAAGTTTGGTAGGGTAGGTTTAAGTAATATTAACTTGGAGTGTAGTGGAAGAAAAAAATATTAAGACAGTCAGAGGCATGTTTCTTGGAAGCTCTGCGAAATATCTCATCAGTTCAGATATCAGATAGCGGAGAGATGGTATAAAAAAAGTAAAAAAGTTTTAAGAACCCAGTAAAATCTCTGTATTTACAGACAGCAGTCCTTCAAGTAATTTGCTTGGTGACTACATTCAACTAGCGTTTTGCCAATTTCAAACAAGAAAAGAATATTCTAAATGTGCACGCCGGACGGAAGTAGTCGAGCTGTGCTATGGCTTTCCAACATAACAGCTCTCATGCAGTCTTGATACCAAATACTAGGAAAATTACAGAATGTTTCAGCCCATCTGTGGCGAAGTTTGGCAGAATACTCTTTTGGCCATTTCCCGATGAAATAACAGAATTAGGACAATAAAAATTGCATGTGAATCGTCCGATTGCGTTTGAATTGAAATTGGACGCTTATAGATGACGAAACTGTTGTCATGGGAAACGTCATTTGGTCGGCAGGTGAGCGTTACCTTCAAGATTTCCATTAATCATCTTTATGGCCACGACCGCCTGGCACCAGAATTCAATTAATACTACTTCCGGTTTTCGTATGACCATCATCAGAAGCGGACGTCGGAGACATATCCTGAAAGTACAGCTATTGAGTGTGACCTTGGTGCATCGGTCCTATATTGATCAGTAATGACCATGGTTCATTATAAAAAAAAAGAGAAAATAAGCTCGTGCCGATCCATCAAAATATGGTTCAAATAATATATTATAACGAAAATAAATCTGATTCCAGGCGGCAAGTGGGCTAGAACAGCCTTGTAAATATTTCAGTATCTAGATCAATGACGTATTGATCTCAATGCTTCAGAAAATCGATCATCGTTATAATGACGTCTGAAGTCAAGGTTTTCTTCAGTTCTACATGTTAAATGATATGGTTCATTAGATATTTCTTTCTTTATACAGTTGCTTCAATATAATTAATATCTGTATAAAATATATAGCCCCATATACCAACAGTATATAGAAATTCGATGAGTACAAATTGTGCACCCTTTTTGGAAATGGACCGCATATGTTCGTTGACATGGTTATGAATACCACTATGTTGTTATATATGCACAATTTATTCCACGATCTCAATGACTACAGGTTATATGGACGATACCCTTACTTTGGATGATCCTGATCTGATATACGCAGTGTAGGAGAATATTTGGTCAACTGATCTGTTCCAAATATCCTGTCGTATATATTTGGGCGGAAATTCAGCCCAATGGGGTAGGATTGGTAGGGAAAAAGGGTAGATTCGACTAAACCATTGTAACATAGTACATTGTATGTGTACTTTAGTTCAGCATATAAAGGATATCACGTTGGGAACACTATCCACGTATACCAACAGTACAATAGTATTCCACTGCATACTTATTATGCACCAATCTGATGAAAAAGACTATATTCGGACATAGCATGAAATAACCATTGAAAGCCCGTTCCTCTTCACCAAACTCTATGTATATTCCATATATACCATGAAGGATATATATATATATATATATCCACCATTACTAGGTTTTAGATTCACGAACGTCAAAGCTAAGTGGGTGTTGTTTCCTAAGTAAACGTCAGATGGGCGTTGGACGATGCACTAGCATGTACCAGGCATTAACTGCGTTGGTGGTCAGTTTGTTGTGCAATACAAGTGTTCTAAATTATGGGGGGATGGATTAATTTGCATAAATATAGATGAAATCGTATATAAATATACTTGAGCCAGGATGAAGAACGATTATGTACATACATGTACGTCTCGAATAGTCTGAAGGAACATTTTAACGACGAAGAAAGACATACTATTTGAGCGTGTGAGAATGAACATGTTTAATGATGGTACAGGAATGACAATTGAACAGTTTGTCAGATATGTATTTATACATGTGGCAAAAAATAAAGAACAAATCATTTGGGCTTTAGGACATTTACATAGGTAGTATATATAGTATACAGTTGGTGTATATTTACAATGTACGTGATTGGTGAGACAATATTGAGGGAAAATCGACCCAGCACATAACAAAGTGCCCCTATATACATGTGTAAATAAAACACTCTCTTCACTAACGTATTGTGCATTGCGGGAAATCAATACAAATATGAAATGACTTCTCCACACACGTGTGGTGCATCACGGGTGGGGATATTCCGGTATATCGTCCTTTATGGATTGGCTAGCAATTGGACAAATTAAACAGATACGCAGAACTTATATTTAATATTAAAGTCAACCGCAACCTGTGTTACAACATCTCAGTACATATCTGTTTTGCCTGCGGTTGAATTACACGTTCAATGTACAAGATGCTCTGTATGGACAAGTAGTTATTTGTGGACATATTTTGGCAAATTTCACCATTTTTTAATTTTACCAAGGAAATATGACCAGATAGGCCTATGTCAATGTGCATTCTCGAAGGAAGCACATGGCGTTCGCGACAATCAATAAAAGCATTTAATATGTTTTGAGAATCGACGCGGCGTTTCAGTAGGCGATTTTACATCACTTGAAGAAATAATCGCAGAATATAATTTCATTGTAATTCCATACTAAGACCGTATCTGCAACTTTGTGACCAGCTTGGGGGACTTTTGTGACCGACGTTCGTATTCCTAGACTAAGAGTTGAATAAATCATTAAAAAAATGATTTTGTTTGTCGTGGGTTGTCCTACTCATCTAATTCTTTGAAGATATTATCTTTTATGATTGCTTCAAAAATTCATGTAAAGAGGGAACATTTTCTAATGCGTGCAGTATTTTCCTAGGTATATATATATATTTATTCCCCCGCAAGCAAATCTGTATTCAATATCTGGATTGTGATTGGTTAAAAGGTCGGGTCGTTTAAACTCATACACCCCGAGTGATGTCTTGCTACTCGGGGTATATAGAAAGCAACTCATGAACGATTGGAAACGACGCTCTCGCTTCGAAAGTTCAGCTGACCATATCTCAATACTTATGGAATAACTTTCGCTCACTCGTCAAAAATTTAATGGAATGAAGTCATACTGCATTATTTTCACTGAAGTTATCGACACATAACTCCAAAAAGGTGTCATTTGTTCCAAACATAAAAGTCGATTTCCGTGGCGCGCCTTTCTCACAGTGCTGTAGCAAAATGCGAACAGTTTCGTAACCGAAATGCCCCATTGGATTTGTCCGTTGTACCGTTGGTTATAAATGATAGACGTTTTTCAGTATTTTTACTATAAGATAAAAAGGCTTGAGGGGTATTAAATTCGTTATTCAGGTTTTCCCCCGGGTGTATGGAAAGTTACGACCCACCCTGAAACTCATACACCCTCGGCTGACGCCTCAGGGTGTATCGTTTCAGGGAAGGTCGTAACTTTCCATACACCCGGGGGAAAACCTGAATAACTAATAATATTCCCATTATCTTACAGGGCGAGAACAGGTAATACGCAATCAATGGTTATATTAAGCAAATGTAAGCGCGATAATGTTGGACGTGTTTTTACTGTGAAATGTCTAAGCTATCGTGTGTTTCATTATTTATTAGATGGCACTTCATTCATAATTTGGCCCGTACCTCCTTAAAAGGAGAAAAAATGAGTTAATAAACAATAACATTTCAATTACTTGAAAGTGTGACCGCAGTTTAGCTTGGTACCATATTAAAAGAAGACGTATGCCAAACAGTTAATAGTAGTCTATTGTGGTGTTGGCTTTCCGATCTTGGTCGAACTGGTCAATGTGGCTTAACTCTGTAAGCTCTGGAAATGAACTGATGTCCCAATGATACGGCAGCTCGTACTTCACCGGTAAAGCTGTCGAAGAGTGATTTTGCATATTTCGCGGAACAATACGCATATGACATGCACACGATCCCATGACAATGAAAGCCTAACATGACGGCGCTATAAATCGCAGGCTAGATGGTAATTACTCCAGTCACTCCTGAAGATGGAAATCCAAGAACGTTCTCGAAAGATCACTGAGCAGCATTGATAACACTGTGAACCGCTGTGGAAAGAAGTCACATTGCTAGTCACTTTATACAAGATAACAATATGAGCAAATGTCGAGCACAGGGATTCCTGACTTGAGGTGGGCTAAGGAAGAGCGCAGAAACCGTTAATTTCACTTTTCACGATTCTCCAAAAGGGTACAAAACGTCACATTTCAGTAACAACAAGGCACATATACTTAGGTAATAAATCCATCTATTATATTCTTATATAGAATAAGAATACGATTGTCATCCCCGAACAGTGCAAAAGTGCAACGATATACGTCCACAAGTCACCGACCATGACAATCTAAATCTGTCTTGTCGAGTACATTTCTCTCCGCGGTTACATTGACTCATTGTAGTGTAACAGAAATCCATCTCAATTTAAATTTGAATGAATATTAATGTTATACCGGTATTTCCTTCTTTAACAAAGTTGGGACTTGTACCATGGCCTTGGCTTCTGTATATATTTTTTTATAGTTATTGGTTTGTTATGTAACCATCGGTGACGATATGGAAGTTGAAAGTTTTGTATGGACTATTGTCACGTGAATTTTGATTTGATCAAGTGTTTATCTGTATTTGTAACTATGTACATTATAATGACAAATTCTATGTCTACTCTATTATTATCAACTTACTGTCTCTTTTAAGTGTTTTTTTCTAGTTGTGAAGTAATCTGCTTTGGGATAAATCTGGATTGTCGTTTTTGTTTCCCTAAGAATTCGTGTGGGGGTATACTGTAATTAATTTAACAAGTGGATATTTCGGAGATTGACTATTTTAGCCTTCGCAATTTTCTGATAATATTAGCGTTCATAATTTCCTCTGATAACTGGCTATATATTATTGCCAAATATCCACTCGCCTCTTCACAATATGTGTGGATCAAACAGAAAGAACGAACAGATATATGCGTTTCTGTATGTGGTTAGACCTAAATTGTGGTAAGACCTAAAATAGGCAATGTGTGTCATCATGTTTTCATAAAAATAGAAAAAATCAACCTTATCATGTCTCCGTGTATATTAACAGAAGACCACAGACCAATATCACATAGCTCCTTCTTCTTGGAGTTTGAGTATCGCATAGTTTTATTTCCATTGGTAAGGCGTATACCCATTCTGGAACTGGGACTTCTGCAAGTCTACCTTCAGGTTTACCTTGATCTCTATACCGTGAAACGCCGCTATTTAGCGATATGAATTCATCAATGACGCTTCTCCAGGTGGTATCCCTATTTTCAACCTGGAGACAAAGACAAATCCTGTCTTCACATATTCAATGCGTTGTAAATAATTAGGCACTGTCGGAAGTGTCGATTTGAATTTGTAGATCCGTTCAACATTTAGTATGACCACTGATATCCCTCACATAGCATTTCAAGTCCGTTGGTATTCTATGCAGAGCAATCTCAATGGATGTTGGTATTCCACACAGCATAGATTTCGTGGCCGTTTCTATTCCTTGAAAAGCCACTCCCAATAGCACTGGTATTCTCTGTCAGGTAATGGCCATGACCACGATTGCTTTTGGCAAAGCAATTCCTATACCCATTGATTTTGCTTGCAAAACATTTTCCAACGTTTCCTGGTTACCTTACAAAATAATTCCAATGCCATCTGGTATTCCGTGTGAAGGATTTCACATGTGCGCTGGTATTTCCTGTGAAATAAGTCCCACAAAGCAGCTTCCTTGGCTATTGGTATTCCATACAGAGCATATATCATGGTCATTGGTATTTGTTTTTTTAAGTCCCATTATTCTTGAAAATTCATTTTAACAACTGTTGTTATTCCCTATAATTCCAGTGATCGTCGGTGTTCCTTGGTAGCAATTCCTCAACTTTGTTTCATCCAATTTTCCAGTTGATTATCGCGTCAAATCTACTTTTGAATGGGATGCGTCGAAGACCTATTGATTGGTCTATGATAACTTATATGGATGATGTCGCATAATCTTCACACCTTCAGCAGCTCATCTCATAGATCTTGTAGATATAACACTGGATAATGCGCAAACACTGCTAGCTATACTTTGGCCGCATTCGTCACTTCATCGTATGAGGGAGGAGGAGCTGATGTGGAAGTATGTTTATGAGCATATTCCACCGTTATGGAGATTTCTGATTGAACAGCAGACCTAGGAATACATAAGAAAAATGCAGAAAAACACGTATACTTAATACCACAGGAATGTCATAACAGAGCGGATGATGATCAAAATTCCATATACTAACAAACAAAGAAGTTACCCGAGACAAGCTAGTCTTGAGAGATAATAATCTATCTATGGCAACCTATCAGTGTCGTTATCGGCTTGTGATATTAGCTTAAATGTATTATCATATTGCCGAAGTTAGTCATAATATTGACATTAGATGATCATACATACGGTGTTTCTCGAATTGATGCATTTTCTGAGGCTGCTAATGGAGCAGAAGCCCCAGTCAGCGTGATGTGAGGATGGTCGTGATCGGCCAAGTATTCATTAGTCAGAGGTACCATCCCGTCATTTGCGTCGTCAAAGGTCCCGGTTGAATTGCCATGATGATGATGGTGTCGATGGTGACTGTGTGGTGCGTGATTATGGTGTCTATGTTGAGCGTTACTGTTGGTACTACGGATGCTGGAAATTGGGTGGTAAGTCGTAGATGTCGTAGCAGGCGATGGCTGTAAAACGCAAGAAAAGTTGGCATCGTCATATCGATGAATACATGAAAAGTATTTGATAAGGATTACTACTGAACCAACTCTCAGCTCTCCGTTCCCACAGAATTCGGGTATCCCTGTTTCGCGCATGTCACGTCGCAACAACATGACCACACGCAATAACGGCGAGATTTAGTGAAATGAGTTTGACCGTATTTGATGATCGCTATGTGTATATTTTAAATTAGCGTTCATGGTAATTTGGTATTGGATTACAAAATCAAGAAAACATATGAAAGGTCGAATCGATGGAGATAAATGGGAAGGTGATAAAGGACACCCAATGGCGTATCTAATAATTTATAATGTAGATCTCAGCCCGACACCGTATGCCTTACAATAAATATTGTATTTACATACAAGCTTGTAAAATCTTAATATGTGTTTAACATCGTTTGGGTCGTTTCTTTTCTATCTGGTCTAACACTGCTGATCTTTTTGGGACCTGCCCAAACCTGGGCCTAAATATTTTTCTCTCCATAAGCCTAGGGCTGAAAATTGCCACACCATACCCGTGGGTCAAGCTCTACCAGATTAAAATAAAACCAAGATAGCTGCTTTCATGACGTCACAGTGACGTCATGTTCCAAACAGACATTTTTTGTCGTTTTTTCGGTCAGATTTTTCGATTTTTTTTATTTATGTGATTTCTTTGCATAAAATCATGATAAATTAGTAAATAATATTTTGATGTGAAATCAAATGGGTTTTGCCCAGTTTTCCTCGAATAAAAGCAAACATTTTGAAGAAAAATGACGAAAACATCACTTTTTTGGTACCCCACATGACCACCATATTGAACTTACCGATGATCCTCTATTCTGGGGCAAATAAGCTCAAAATGACTCCAATATAATGAACAAAAAAGTCACGAAGGGTCAGCTTTCACTTTTTTGTCGTTCCGAAGAAGAAAGTTTGGTAGAGGGGCCATAATGGCTCTCCCAGGCCAGATAGGGTTAACATTACGTTTAACTGAAACTTCAGCTGTTCTTTATAACAACTGGGAGGATTTGCGAATGGAAGATATTTCGGTGTGTTAATATTATTGATTAGTGTCACCTCTGCCGACTTTTATTTGATATTAGTTGAAGAAAATGACATGGATTGAGATGATTCAAATAGCGATGGACATGAAAGAACTTGGGCAGCATTGAAGAGGTAAGCAAGACAGCTTAGTCATTCGTTTTCGACGTAAATATGTTCTGAAAAAGTGAGGGATCCCATAATACCATTCGATATTTCAATCTATAATGAATTGAGAACAGGCCAGCTGAATTTAAAGAGAATTACATAGATTCGAGTCTATATTGAGGGAGGCGAGTTGACCTGAACTGCAGTTGTGTTTGTTCCTGACTGCGGAAAGTAACACTGATATTCGGTGGCTAATTGCTGTCCATATATAGGTGACAAAACATGACGGCGTACTGACATGAAGTCATCCTATCAACTGTATGAAGCAGAAAAAGTTTGCATGTACATGTAGTTTTTCCCTAGTCGTTACTGGCAACATTAAATATTTGGCGACTGGTTGTCTTCAGCTTTGTCGTTTTGTATAACGTTGATTAAAGCACTCTCGTTGAATATTATTTTCTCCTTTCGAGAAATCCCTCGAATGTATTTCGTGTGGTTACTTACCGGGGGTCTTGGACCGTAGCCATCGCCCGTCCCGTAACAGTAGTAATACATACAGGATCCCAAAAGACAACCGGTACCTATAACGCAACCAACGGGTCCCAGCGCCCTATACATTCTGTAATTAGATAAATAAACCAGGCTGTTGAAAGACCAAACTTTGTGTCATACAAACATGCTGATAACTCATGGCTTACAGATAGTCAAACTCTATACTGATTGTTTTTATAACTTTGTTTCAATCTGAAGATCTCGATATAATAGCTTCATTAGTTACTTCTGGTGTTATAAAAAAGTGGAGATCGTCGTCCATTCAGCTGGCTTTATTATCGGTAAAATAGCTGGCTCATCTCTATGAGTTTATTGAACTGGCACTATTCCATGGAGAATACTTTACCCGAGGCGTCATAGGTTTCCATATTATGAAAGCGTGACTGATAGATTTTCTGGAAGACGACTTGGAAATTCATTTGGATAAAGAATAATGGCCAATGCTTAGGATTTTATGCAAAGAACAGCATATCTTGTTGACTGTTGAAAACTGTCTCTCTTGTACAAGCCATTGTATTTTTATTCTTTTTGGATCATACCAACTTGGAATTGGTGCTAACTGTCATACGGATATTGACGCGAATATTCTTTCATGGACGACGTCTGAATATTGAATGTCGGATCAGATACTTGCAATTTGGGACACGTGGAAAATTTGTATGCAATAGAAGTACTAACTGAATAATTTTAATCATGCGAGAAAAGGAATTCCATATTAACTTGACCGCTAAATGTCAAGTTCACTCTCGAGAAGGCATACACCTGTCATTAAAAATTCAACCGTCGTTCAGTAAAGAAATTCCGCGTCCATAATCCAAAGATCAAATTCATATAACAGCATTAGCACCAAATTAAACAAAGCCCAACGATAGTATACATAACATAGGCTAGTTTCCTGCAAGAGAGAACAGGTCGACAACTTTCAATGATTCCAGCAAGACATTATGATGTTCCAAAAATGTCAAATCCGTATAACTGACTATCAATTTTAATCCATATGATTTATGATGTAAATTCGTTATCTAGAGAATTATGTATCTCAGTGACGCTTTGGTTGTGTCTGTTCATATGAACGTCTTGAAATGCATGGGTTATACAACCTCTAGCTCCGGGTTAACCCTACCTGACCTGGGGGGGGGGGGCCATTATGGCTCCCCTACCAAACTTTCAGCGATATCCCCGGAACGACAAAAAATGGAGAGCTGAAACTCCATGACTTTATAGTTTATCATATTGGGGTCATTTTGAGCCCATTTGCATAACCCCCGGAGCAGAGGATCATGGGTAAATTCAAGATGGCGGCCTCGTGGGTTACCAGAAAAGTGATGTTTTCGTCATGTTTCTTTAAAATTTCTCCTTTTCCGCGATGAAAAATGGGTGAAAACTATTTTATTTCACATCACATTGATATTTACTAATTTATCGTGCAGTTTTTTGTGGAGAAATTACATAAATAAAAAATTCGGAAAATCTGCCCGAAAAATAACACCATAGATCTTGTGCGCTGTAATCGTATTTGTCTATCAGCATGTGATATGTATCGCCAACTTTGAGAAATGTTGAAGAGAGGTGCCTGGTTGTCTAACTCTGTTTTTTTTAGTTCCAGCAATATGGTTTTTGAAGTTGATTAAAATGGTCACATTTTGCAAAGGGTTTTGCAAATACTAATAGGCGAGGTATGTTTACACCATATGCGTGTCCCACTGGAATATTACTGTCCAGAAAGGGATAGTTTACAATATCGAAATTGCAATCATTTCTCATGTCATAATTCGGCGAGAGAGAATTCGAAAGCCAGTCTCATTTATAGAGGGATATATATCTAAACATGATGTACCGGTAGGACTAGCTGTAGATTCATTCAAAGCCAGTGAATATGGATATATATCCTTCACGGACTTTATATAGCGATTATCTTCAGCGAGAAGATCGTCAATATAGCGTTTGGTGAATGCGAAGGAACGGGCTTTGAAATTATTCGGGGTTTTTTTAAAGCGTCTGCGTGTAGTCATATTCGAAAGAGTACATATATAAGTCAACCAAGTGGGGTTTTCAATCAGTACCCATTCCCTATGTTCTGTTGATATATTGTGTTGCCAAATTTCACATAGATATTATTAGTCAGAAATTCAAGCAACTCCATCAACAAAGAAACAGTACTGAAAACAGTACTTATTTCAGACAATATGATGGATTGTTTCAACGACATTTCTCGTGGTTAGGTCCAGTCAATCAGCGAGAACTGTGGATTCTCGGTTTGACCGCTCAATAAAATACTGTTCCAGCGCAGTTATGATTATCTTCTGGTCGGCGTTCAGGTTTATTCGCGGCTCTCTATATCTAGCTCTCTTCACCAGGAGTATATTTAGGTCTTCCTCACTCACTATATCAAGGTTACCGGTGACAACATGTTTGCTTGGTTAAATCGACGATTCACAATCAACTATATCCTCCAGATGTGTACGAGTTCCAGCTAAACTTCTTGGCAGCATTAGAGTAATACGTTATACGGCGCATACATATCGCGCCTAGTAGCCCACCAAGCGCCTCCACTCGAAGTTTCTCAAATTTGGCAATACATATCGCGTGCCGATAGAAAATAATATTGTAGCGTGGAAGATCTACGGCTTTACGCTTCGTAATTTGTGTCTAATTCCGCTTAACCCGGGGCTAGGGGCCGTATGAACTAATCTATTTCAAGATCCCCATGGTGTTCATACATGTATGACCAGTCACAATCAAAGCGTGACGAAGATAACTTTCAAGAATAGCCGGTCTTGGGATGTTTCCCTTATGTTCACTGGATGATACAATCGAAAATACGTTATATCTTGAAAAAATTATGTCCCAACCTCATCTGGTGGTTCAGTTCGTGTGATTTTTCCTTTTCTCGACTTGGAATTTGCTTTCTATGGTCAAGTTTTACGAGATTCGTTTGAAGTAAAAGAGATTGAAAGAAGACATCAACTTGGTATCTCGTGATTTCTCGACAATTTGATAAAATCATAAATTCTTGTCATTATTAAACCTACCTGGCCTTAAGGGGTACACTCTCCGCCATCCCCCCTCCGTGTTATTTTTTTTTTGTTCCTATCTCCGGAACGACAAAACATTGAGAGCTGATACTTCGCGACTTTGTAGACTGTCATATTGCATGACACCCCGAGCAGAGGATCTTGGGTAAATTCAAAATGGCGACCATGTGGGGGTCCCAGCAAAGTGATATCTTCGTCAGATTTCTTCAAAATTTGAGCTTTTCTGCACGTAAAACATATATATTTCATATCAGATTATTATTTACTAATTTATCATGCAGTTTTTGTGAAAAAAACCCGCCTAAATGAAAAAATCGAAAAACCTGATCGAAAAATGGCGGCCATTTTGGATTTCTTTGATATTTTGAAATGATCCTCCCCTCCCCCCCACCCCAGGCTGCCGTACACCCCAAATCGCCCAGGCCAGATAGGGTTAAGGTAGGTATCATATCTCTTCCTACTTCGCACCAAGGGAAGACCAAGAAAGTCATTATTGATTGAAACGCCCTTAAAGTCGTTAGATCCCCATTTGAATTTAAATTTTGAAAGATTCATGGAAATAAAAATCCAAATTTATTATTCCTGATGGAAAGTAATCGATTTTTTTCTGACTAGCCTCAGAATCGGTGGCCGTTGAGCTTGCACTCATCGCTGACGTCTGTTCCATGATGAATCGAATCCAGAGTCCATCTCTGAGTGTGTGTTAAACCCCCTAAATATTCTGTGTTTGCCTATGTTGTTAGAACTTTAACCTAATTATTTTACCAGTATGAAAAATAATAAATATGTTTAAACTAAACTAAATCTATGAAATGTTGTACCAGGCGAGAAAAACACCGAAGAAGGGACAAACGGATGATTTCATGGATAAAGATTCCAGCATATGAATATTATATCAGTATTGCTCTAAGTGACATATCTGATATTCGAAAGGAGGCAGCGCCAATGTTCATACATACTTTTCTTGATCCAAAACTCCAAATGAATGTTTCATATAAAAAAAAAATATATATATAATAAATGAATGTTTCAGCAGTCATATCCAGATATTGGTTGGGGGATGGGATAAAATGGCTTTGACCACCAACAGAAACCGTCAAGCCATAATAGAACGCACAAAAATGTAGAAGTACTTACACTTGTTGGTCCTGAGATAAGTTGGGTCCCGCGTGGGCCTTTTCGTATCCAAGGACTGTTAAGGCCACTCCGGATATAAACAATATTGTACCTATGAAGACCATTGTGAGTAGCCGCTTCATAGAAAATCTGTGCGGACCCTGGGGACGAATGCGTCGCACTCTGGTGCCACGGTTGCGTAACACGCTTGCTTGGACCGCGGGCCTCATGGTGGTTCCTGATCACGAACGATGGAAGGCAAACGGAAAAGCTTCTTATCACGTGATTTGGCTGAATTCGTTGAGCTTACATTGTTGCATTGCTTTCAGTTTCTTTCGTCTGTGGGTCATACTGAAAAGAGGAAATATAAAAGAAAGTGATTAATTGGAAAGAAAATCGACATTGAATCCTATTGCTAACGTTATTCGCTATAAACAGAAAGCAAATAAAGTCAAGGTGAAATTAGATCTGCCTAAGTACGCTAACCTTCGCCAGGCTCGAAACCTGAAGCCCAGCCCTTCGTCGGCGAAAATGACCATCTCCTGATAAATAACTCCAATTTCTACTTGAAATGATAATCACAGTGTTAAAGACGAAACCTCTTTCTTAGCTATTAATGCCTGTGTTAGCTGAACAACGTTGCTAAGCAACCATCTAATATCTGACTGTACCATATAATCAAATTCCTTGTTGGCAATAGATAAATTTCCTATTCGTATTAATCTGACTAATGTATCAGGTATTCATCTCGGAAAGACATTGTGCTTGAAGAAATTTTGGCTTCAGCAGTCGCCATTTTCGGGCATTCGCAAAAAATGACGTCGTCACCTGAGGAAGATTAGTTATTCCCGAGGATTAGTTGGTGTTTAGTTGACGTTCGCCTGACCAGGCTAGATACTAGAACCGTTAACTTAAACACTAGGTGATTTTTTCTTGTCGAATCTAAATCAATTGCTCCGAATCCTGAAATCTGAAGTTTATGAGAGATTGGCGAACTTCACTTTATCGAGTTCCAATGAAGATGAAAGTAATGGATATGGGCCATCTAATTTCCTTGGACATATGTAGGAAACTAATCATGTGCGGTTTTGTATACCTTCAACGTGTGCTTTTTAGGACGTAAGTGTAACTTTGTTATTCTCAAGAAAAAAAAACTGTTGGTCACATTTTTTTCTGACAAATCATAGTTCTTCGAGGACGATGGTTGACCACTGACGGTAGGACCTGCCGCTTGTATCTGTATATTCTGGGGTTGACAGGCATGAGGTTAGGCTTTTATGTTTGTATTTTATGTATGTTACAAATGGGCTGGTCTTGTAGTTCCATCTGCAAAAGTGCTATAAGCCACGCATTTATCCTATTTGGCCTTGGCTATATGGGACCTGTCCTGGCCTGCGGAGGGGGGGGGGAGGAGGATTTCGGCCCCCTCTAAATGTTTTTCTTATCCTGAAGATAGAGGGCTAAAACACTATGCCCTTGGGTCAAGCTCTACCAGAAAATTTAAGCCGCTTTGATGACGTCACAGTGACGTCATCCTGAAAACAGCCAGTTTTTGTTCGGTTTTCCTGTCAGATTTTTCCATTTGTTTTATTTATGTGTTTTCTTTGCAAAAGCTGCGTCATAAGTTAGCAATAATAGTCTGATGTGAGATAAAATAGATTTT
This sequence comes from Hanleya hanleyi, assembly GCA_036873755.1. Classification (NCBI taxonomy): domain Eukaryota; kingdom Metazoa; phylum Mollusca; class Polyplacophora; order Lepidopleurida; family Hanleyidae; genus Hanleya; species Hanleya hanleyi. The sequence continues at coordinate 8,015 of JAVTVY010021111.1, read as the reverse complement.
TCCCGATTTACCACGACGAAAAGCAGCAATTTTGAAGAAAAATGACGAAGCCGTGAAGGGTCTTCTTTCATTTTTTGCCGTTCCTGAGGTCGGGGAGAAAGTTTGGTGTGGGGGGCATAAGGCCCCCTCCCAGGTCAGGTAGGTTTACACAAGCAACATTAAAATTGGGCTACATACTCCGCTTCCTTTTGGTCAGGAAGGTTTAATCCCAATTCTCATTCTGTCAGTGGTGGAATGGCAAATTCGAAAGAACTTTCTGGAGTCGAACGAATATTGCGGTTAGGTCATGGTACATGCATAACAGTGTGTGGTGCTTTTAACTGATTACATATATCTGCTGGGTTGCGAACTGTACCTTTAATTTGCTTTCAAAAACTCTATAACGTATGCTGAAAGAAATATGACAGTCATGATCAAACCATATACATTCATCTCTATGATTCTTTATTATCTAATCACGAATATACCTTTGAGGCATGGTAAAATTCTGTATCGAGATTATTTAAGTAACAAACTTCATAAAATTAGCTGTTATTTGATCGATCAGTGAATAGCGATGTCGATGCATAGTGATTGATTTCGTTGTGATATTATAACCCCGCAGTTATTACACTTCAAAGCATTTTGCTCCACACACATGATTATCTAGCTCATATTATCACAGTGGCATTTAGTTGTATATAGATATAAGATATGACCATGACCATATACATGATGGAAAGCCAGTGATATCAGGTTTAGGTTGATAGGGGGACAACTGCTTCCAGGCGTGGACTATGGTATCTGGATTAGGGTGACCGAAGGACAACCCGTCACGAAACCCGTTTAACTAAACAGCCGCTTAGAGAAAACAGCATTCGTTATATACAACAGATGGTTTGGTGGACAATCTGATCAGGGATTGACTCCAGTATGTGAATGTCTCATAAACGAAGTCTTTGGTCCATCATCTGCAACACCATCGGATAAAATGTCCACTGCTGGATCAATATGGTTCATGTAATGGCCTTTTCTATACATTACGCTTCATAGCTTCATCATACTTAAGGTGGCTCCCTGGTTACAAGAATGGCTGTTCTGCGGAGCTTTTTGCGCATAGCAATTACCTCCCTTCTAATCACACTCTTGTGCGCGAATGGATAGAATGAGATACTGTGACATGCTGCGTTTACTAAGTATCCCTTGTGACGTCATGACGTCGAATGGCAAACTCTTTGTTGGCGTGGCATTTGCCGACGTCATGACGTTGCATTGTTGCGACTTAATGCAAAATGGCGGGAGAAAGTGTGGGAGTAGGTAGATTCGGAGCCCTATTCATGCCCTTTTTTGGATGGCGACCTACCTTATATCTGAGTTATTAAAAAACTACATACTTCAAGGAATACATGTTAAAAAAATGAGAAAATTGACATGACTTTTGAATATTCTGAAAACAATTATGTCTCAAATATTGGGTGTTTTACATAGTATTCACATTGTACCAATTTGCCATAGGTTACGTTATACGAGCTGAAAATTAGACAAAAATAATACGCTATGCCCCAAATATTATATCATTTTCTGATAAACGATGAACTTCCTGAGCTATACAAACAATATGAGAAAAATGACATGACTTTGCATTTAAACCAGGGAGCCACCTTAATGTGACCTAATGATCACACTTCTCTGCAGTTTGCCATTTGCCTATCGAATGCAGCTGCCCGACAGTCAAACTCAAGAACGGATTGGTCCATTTTCATGGTGATTTATAATGGATTAGTATGTAAAGTAGAGAACCAAATATTGGAACGTTTTAACGTGGCGCTTGAAAATTTCAGGTCGACTGGAGCGGATTTCAAGGCCCTGGCCCGAGTAAGAGTCATTTGCATAAGTCCATTTGTGATTTGTTTTGGTGCGACATTCACATATTTTCTTACAAACGCGATAAAGAATCATTAACCAAAACAAAACAACCGAACTTTCGAACTTTGAACCCGTTAAGTTTCAAATTATCATTTGAAAAAACTATATATAAACAAAGCAACATTCTCAATCTCTGGAAAGAGTAGGCTCAGGGAAGATCAATGAAAATTAATGTGGGAATGTCTCCACACAGTTGGGTCCAATGAAGCAACTGACTGCACGCAACTAATACATATCATATGCCAACCAACATCGTCAGTGTCTTATGGGAAGGACAGAATTGCTGTGATCAGGATCTCGAATGTATACAAATAATTCTTACGAGATTTCTCTTGTTCCGCATTAAATGATACACCCGCCGTGATCATACTACATTTGTGATCTATCAACGAACTGTGAAATCGACAGACGACATGCAAGGATATTTCGAGATGAGTTTAAATAGCCCGAAGTGATCAATGAAAACGTTATACGTCTCACTGTTTGTGACCGTTATTTTATGCTATGATTATGTATTTGCGAAGTTACTAACGTGTTGCCCCAATTCATGACGTTGGATGAATAATACCCTTTAATCCATGCATACACATTTAAAACATTGGTCGTTATTTTCATATACTGTAGTATAATTGTCTCTTAAGGGAGTAGAGGACGTTCATTTCCCTGCTCTTATGGGGCTACAACATGGTCATTTGTCGAATTTTTCAAACAAGCTGAATTTCCTAACAAAAGTACCCAGACATCTCAAAATGGAATAAAAATCAACAACACACACAACAAAACCATTTATGCGTTTTACTGGTGGTTCGATAGTGTGATGGGACGGACCAAAAAATTGGCATTTTAAATTAAACGGTTGGAGGGTGCAAAGTGCTCCACAGGTTAAAAATTATTCCTCCAGAATACCCCCAAATGCACTTTTATTCACTTTCAACAAAAAGAAAACTTCTGATTGGCTAATAAATGGAACTTCAATAATATTCTTCACACTCACCCCCTCTTGGAAATAGGACTGAAAAAGTTCAGTTTATCTGTTATACCACTAGTATTTTCTAAGAAAGTATGGTGTCCCCCTGTTTTTATTACATATTTAACAAGCACTATATGTGTTTGGTATTATATAGCAAAATTGACCTTGGGAAGTTTGATTTATTGAGCATCAAAGAAGAAAAAATTCAAATTTCCTTATGTATTCAGTGTTATGGCTTTTAAGTGGTATACATGCATTTGGCTGCCATATTATTTTAACGAGTATGGTGACCCCCTATTTTTTTTTGCATGGATCATCTTCTCCTAACCTGATGAAAAAATCCTGAAATTTAAAAAAACTTTCAACCTCTAGAAATGAACGTCCTCTACTCCCTTAACATACACATATCATTCAATGCATTTTGCTGAGAAGCAACAGGAACTTGATAATGTGATGTCTAGCACTATAATATCACTTGTCTTTATTGCACCATGTAAGCGCCCTGTCTGTGACTTGCGCGCTGTCCTCAGTGCTTTGTAGGGTGGATGGATGGTGTCTAGTTCCATGCTGCGTCAAAGATTTCTTCTTTGAAGTAGCTGGAGCACAACTGGGCTGGGTGGTGCTTAGTTGGTTCGTCGTGATATAGCTGAAATATTGTTGAAAGCGACGTTAAATTCTATTCACTCACTCACGCAGAACCGATGAGCTATCATAATATGTCAGCTATTAGTGCTTGCGCTGAACTCGAGCTTATCCTCAGAGCAACGCAGAATTTATTAACATTCCGTGAATTATTTGGCAGGATATAGATATTTTCTTTTTGTTACTGATTTATACTTAAACCAATTACGCTTATGGCCTCATCTTCTGGTTTGACGACTGTGATGTCTTCTCATCAGATATTGAAGAGTACCACATATTTGGAACGCAACATTCTCCTTTCGGTTTCATTTCAGCTAGGTTTGGTATATATATCCATATCTGTATATGGCGAGTTTCTGCTGGTCGACGTTTCGTCCCCAAGGCTTGCCCTCTGTGCAAATCGCTGTGATTGTAGTTTGAGGCGTGGTTACCGAACGAAGTGCTTGGTCGGCGTCGGGCTTCACAGACATGTGTTCCGAATAAGAACTTGCACTTTACTAATATTTCGCCGGTGAGGGGCCGTTTCTTCCATCTAACGGTCTCATAGTTCATCACTTTCCATCAGGTATCTTGTTAGGGCTATTATATCATTGCTGATGGATATTTGTCTCTAATACCACTGAAGTCGCTGCTAGGGGCCATCTCGGCATGCCATTCAAGATGTTCACTTGAGCAGCTACAATAAAAGCGTGGCTGAGATACAAACCATCAAAGGGATATTTTTTTGTTCTTGTGATATTTTTAGATATGCAGTCAGAAGATTGGTTTGCGGCGTCATATAATTTCTTGTCAGCATGTCCACATCTTTTTCAATCACCTATATATATGTTGTGTTTTTCTGTTGTCTGTATATGGCGAGATTCTGCTGGTGGACCTTTCGTCTCCGAGGTTTGTTCTCTGTACACATCATTGTGATTGTAGTTTGTGACTGTGTTTAACATGGCGGAGAATGAAGCGCCTGGTCGGCGTCGGGCTTGTCTTCTGAATAAGAACTTGAATTCATCTCCCCCACCCCCCTGTTGTCCGTTTCTTCTATCTAACGGTCATATAGTCCATCGCTTTTCATCTGATGACTTCATAGGGCTATCTTATCAATGATCTTGTTTATTTGTATCTAATACCGCTCAAGTCGGTGCTAGGGGTCGTGTGAGCATGACGTTCAAGATATCCACATCAACCACTACAATGAAGATGTGGCTGAGATACAAAACATCATAGGGATCATTTTTGGTTCTTGTCATATTTTTAGATATGCAGTCAGAATATTGGCATGTGGAGTCATCTGAATCCTAATCGGTATGCCGTCATCTTTTCCACTACATTTATATGTTGCGTTTTAATTGATACGATATGTCTGATACGACGTCATTCATGATCTATTGCCGCTAAAATGTAGACATTTTTAACGACAAACACGGTGTCATTCATAGCAACATATATACAGATAATGCATATACGTTTAAAATATGGCGATCTCTCGATCGTCTTTTTCGGGGTAGATGTATTGCGGGGTTTATGCGTATAAACCTACAGAAATTCGTATCATGATCGGGATATCAGAAATACTTCAACGCAGCCACTGTCGTGGCAGGGAAGGTAGAGCAAACAAAGCAGGGAATAGAAGATCGTCCATATGCGAAGTTCACTCTTTTGTAGTATGACACTGAGGTTGAATAACGGTCAACAAGTTCCATACTCGTGTATTGCGCGTTCCGGATTATTCTCTTAACACGATTCATTTTTTTATATAGAACTAGATATACATAGTTCTAGACATACATCTACATCTACAGGTCCTGGCGAAGTTCCCATGCTACGGTTCATCCAGTGCGGAAGAAACCCTGAGTGTATCATAATGTATTGAATCGATTTCCATTGCAGATGAGCGGCGAGATCGAAGATGAATACAAGTTAATGTCAGAGAGAAGGACCACATGTGTCCTGGAGAAGACAAATTATTAAACGACTCTCGGAATATCACCTTTGGCGGAACCTGCATCCAATACAATAGCATCAGGACTGACAAAATATTCTGCCTTCATATCGGATGCCCCCGGCTATTTCCATTTGTCATGCACATGATCAATTGCTTCCTACTGGACAGTTAGTTACCAGGAAGAGGCCATCATGGATATATAAGGTATCCCCCACAACGCAGCTTGAGTGCCATCACGGAGTTTGTATTGCACAAAGGTCAGTGAAAGTTAAGGCAACAACAATCCTCAGTGACTTTCCGTGTGGACTGGGATGGATGCCTTTGAAAAAAAGTCATTTACCGTGCGTCAAACAGTGATTGAGTGACTGCAACTGTCATTGTCTGTCAGTGTTCAAACAAATGTCGGAAGGCAAGGCATGAAAGTAACACCAAACTAAGCAAACTAAGGGGGTACCACTTGTTGCTGCTGTCACGACCAATCGGCCTGTTTCCAGATATGTTTCTCAATATCAAATGGCCACATAATATATAACAGATCTGTTTTCTATAATATGAAATGATCACATTATAACATATAATATATAACACATCTGTTTCCTATAATATGAAAAATGATCACATTATGTCATATAATATATAACAGATCTGTTCCCCTATAATATGAAATTATCACATTATATCATATAATATATAACGGATCTGTTTCCTATAATATGAAATGATCACATTATGTCATATAATATATAACAGATATGTTCCCCTATAAAATGAAATGACCACATTATGTATAATATATAACAGATCTGTTTCTCTATAATATATGATTATCCGATTATATCATATAATATATAACAGATCTGTTTTCTGTAATATGAAATGATCATATTATGTCATATAGTATATAACAGATCGGTTTCCCTATAATATGAAATGATCACATTATGTCATATAATATATAACAGATCTGTTCCCCAATAATATAAAATGTCCAAGGCATGAGAGATGTTATTGAAAACTAGATGAAAATTAAGATACAACTACGCAGGCTACATCTTCAGAGTCTCACATGCCCTTGCACATTCAAAGCCTATCCAACAGCTTGGTTACGAGAGCGAATTGTTGCGGATTCATCAAAACTGTATTGTCGACATGGCTGCTATAGCCTGAAAGAAACAACAGCCCGTTATTCATACTTCAGAACTTTTTTTTGCCTGGGAGATACTGTACAGGTGTACCAGAACATATAATAATGTTATTAAAGAGATATCACTGCAGGGATGGAAGATAAACTGTTCATATTTTCCCCACATGTGCATTGATATATTCACGAGAACGTGAAGATGTGTGACGTCGACGAGTCAAAAAGGTCAAATTAGTGACATTGAACCATAATATGTGACATTGAACCATAATATGTATTTAAGGATCATAACCTTTTTAGGAGAGTGACCTTGGTTCATATTTCAAGATCTAGTTTAAGGTAAAATAGGTTCAATCCTGTTTTAACAATAACTTTGCAAATTGAAACCATCAGGTCATATACCAGAACACTTAAAGATGTAATCAGCCTCAAATCTGGGCTGAAATCGATGTCTCTCAAACTCAGCGAAAATGACATATGTTACAACAGGTACAAAATGAAACACATCTGACCACAAAACACTAAACTTGTTTCTACCATTCACGAGAAAATAGAAGGAGTTGATCTTTAAAAATAAACAGCATGGCATGCCGTTTATATTTCCACGGCCGTGTCAACAAGCGTATACACGTATGGTGCATTCTACCAACGTATGCTATGCGACATCACTGAACCGTAGGCACGAGCCATGACGCTATCCCATGGCTGCAGCTGTGCAGCATTCAAATTCGTGAGCGTCGCTACGTCACTCATACGTCACGCAGTGACGTCATATTCCTCCCCGCGTACAACACACACTCAATGGCGAGACAGAAAAGCCGTCGAAGCGGGCAGAGTTATAAATTTCTCTGACAAGATATTCTTGCATTCGTTGTATATGACGATCCCATTGTCATCAAATATAATACATATGATGCTTTGGTAATCTTCCCTGCTGAAAAAACGCACAGGGGAGAGTTACAAAATCCATCCATTTTGAGGCTGATTACATCTTTAATGATGGGAGACCGTAAACTCTTTCTCCACATTATGCGGTGATAAGGTTCAATTATGTGAGTAAAATATTTCATCGCTATAATTACACCACGAATGAATTTGTAGCCTGACCAGTCGGTTACGCTATATCAATATAATGGCTATGATTTTTTTTTCTTCATCCCGTATCACGTAACAAGTAAACATCAAAATGAAACCACCTTCAGCTTTTTCTTTACCTGTACGCTTGATTTCATGGTAAGATATTTTCTTAGAATGTAGTTTCTCTGTAGGCACCAAGGCTTATAAAGCCAATGCTGTGTTTCTAAACAAACACAGGGGAAACATTCACCATTCTAACACCGGCAAATCTTCAAACCATGCTATCAAATACGTTCTTACCAGTATCTGGTTTTCACTCTTTGCCATCGGGCGGTCTATCGTCT